>CAJPEV010002060.1:0-51425 GCA_905338385.1 Darwinula stevensoni
TCCCTCTCCCTTTCAACACGGCCTGAGCTTGTCCTGCCGACCTCACACCTGTTCCCACCCCGCCCTCCGTTCCCTCATCCAAGCTGACCTCTCTCAACCTGAGAAACTTGTTAATAATATTTAACATAGAGTTAAAGATCTCCTAATGTGTTCAGGGGAATTTGTATGAGCAGGTCTTGTGTAGTAATTACCACTGATGAGACCTCAAGATTGCTTTGCGCTTGTTGATTTTTTTTCATCAAGATCACCCACTGATTGATTTCTTCCAGATGATCAACTCCTGGCAAGCTGAAATCAAGAATGAACATGTAGTAACTTATTCTGTGCATGGCCCAAGAAAAAAATGGAAATGTAACAAAAAAGGGATTAAATAGAAACATTTCAATTATGGCCCAAATTGTTCATTTAATTAAATGAAAAAAATTTCTGTTCATGAAAAAGTTACTCCAAGCATATATTCTTATGAAAAAACCTAATCAGCCTTCATTCCAATTAACAAATTTCATTGACATTCTTACTCTTCCAAAAGAGAGTTCTACACAAAGCATATAATCACAGGCATTAGATTTCATTTGCATATAAAGAATAAATACAGGACTGAAGGCAAACTAATGAAGATCTCTTACTTTCAAGAGCATAATACCCCTTGCCAATTCAGGAAACAATTTCTAGTAGAAAGGATGCATTCTGAATGCCATATGGAAAATAATGATTTAGTAAACCATACCATAGCAAACTAATGAAGATCTCTTACTTTCAAGAGCATAATACCCCTTGCCAATTCAGGAAACAATTTCTAGTAGAAAGGATGCATTCTGAATGCCATATGGAAAATAATGTAAATCATTTGGTATGGTATTTTTTTGTCGGAAGATGTCGAAGTACTCTCTTATACCGAAGAAAAGAGTAAGTAACGAAACTTTAATAAGTTACTAGTACGTTTACAATAAATTATCCTTTCGGGAGTCTCTCTTTTAATTCAATATGCAAAATACGAGAACCCTTGCAGGAGTTTCAACTGAGTCATCAAAAGAAGATGGAAGGGTCCATCCAACCTACTTCTTTACCACTGGTAGGGGTTATTTTTGAAAGGGTATAACACTGAAGTCTACTTACAAGTACATGTTAAGTGGTCCTCCTGACATCTGCATGAAAAAGATTGACAGGGATGGTACACACGTGATGGAGAGACTGATTGCTGTATTCCTTGAGCCTTGCCCTCATATGAGTTGAGATGCTCCCACCTCCATAAGAAACTGGATAGGGAAAGTACTCAATATGAAATGGATGAAGAGGGTTTTATATGGAAAAACTGGAGACATGGAGAAATGAAAAGAACATACTCTGAGAAAATGAAGGGGGCTGAAGAAAGTTTGAAGAACCATGTGGCATCAGGTTCTCCTGCAATTCTACACGGTCTTGGAGGATATGGCAGGTGCCTGCTCAAAATAGTTACTACATCTGAACCCCCACCTGATGACTCTCCAACTGGTAGAACCTGCATATGCAAATCTTGTTTCATTTTCTGGATGAACACAGCAACTTCTGAGTTTTTGGCACATTTTCTTCATCTTTCCTTTTCTTCCACTTCATGACCAGTCTCCAGACCAGATGTATCCTCAGCTATTTTTGCTTTTTTCCTTGCTTGTTCCAAGCTGGCTGGAAAAGGGAAAGCAACTTCAGTTTCAAAGCCAAACCCAGATATCAAAGTGTTATTAAACAACTAACCTGTAGCATACAAGATGCAATGACAACCATACCACTGCCAGTCATCAGCTGGGAGATGATGAAAGGTGAAAGCCCCATTGAGGTTTCTGTCAGTCTTACATGGCGGCCAAGCTACCTCCATCTCATTTGCATTCATCCACGTTGATGAAACAAAAGCAACTTCAATTCCCCCATTGCTGTCTGGAAGAAACTCCACCACATAAAATGAGGGCACTGCCTGAACACTGCCTGCCATTCTTTACAGACACTGCTCTGTGAAAGAAAGAAAAATACTCATGACAATATATATGAAGGGAAACCCCACAGGAATGGTCCTCGTTTATTCGAAACAGTATGTCAATGCAAAGAATAAGCAGAATGTAATAAAGGCACCATTCAGGCAAGGAATCAGAATGCACTTCTTCACATGATTGTAGTCAGTAAGAGGCAGTTCACTACTCAAGTCTGAGACAAAGACAATACTAATTATCAACTATCAACTTAGTTGATAGTTAAATGGACACAATTAGCCTTTTTTTTAAATCACCACCAGGTTAAGCACACTGCGAAGCATGGCAGGACCCCACCTTGAGTTCTAAATTCAACTGCTAATAGCAGGCCCAAGAAAATACTCCAACTCTATTGGCCCATGTAGGCTGTTAACCACAAAAGGCAACCCTACAGAGGTTTTACAATGAGTTCACACAATCCCCATTAGGACACTGACACAACTGGTATTACCACTCTAAAGGCACCTATGAATAACAGGTCATGTTATTAATAAGACCAAACGAAACTTTAGTTCTGCTGGTGTCGGTAGGACCATTAAGATTTAGCATTGAAACAGTATGTGAACTCAATGCGAAAAGACTGCAGTAAATCCTTAGAACATAGGCCAAGATGTGAAGTTCACATTGTTAGCAACTCTCATATGCAGACTCATATGTTATTCTTGGGGTAGCAGAAGGTACCTTTAACACTGTACAACGAATCGTTAATAGAAGACATCAACTTAGACTGCACAGCCAGGAGGCCTCGAGCTTCATGATCATGGCAGCTGCCATCTTTAATGGTAATCAATGCTACACTATGACCCATAGAGATCGTATATACGTATGAAATATAAGATTTCTATGCTATGACCATATGCCCACGTTGGGCCAACATCGTTCCCCAACATGCACGTTCCGCCAACGTTTCCCACCTTTACCCGACGTGGGCCCAACGTAACGTGTTATCGGGGGACTTACTGAACCAGATGGGATGGGATGGAGACAAAATTGGAGCATAGGTGAGTATAACTCAATCATGCCCTCCCACCCACTCCCCCATAGACTCATCCCTGGTGGAGTCACTTTCAACTATCTCTTCATTCCGTGCAACTAGAGACAGGTACATGCATCACATCCAATTAAAATTGGCAAAAGTAAATCATTGGAATAAATCTTGAAATGATTGTCTTGCTAAGTGATGTTCAAAATAAACTTCCATGAATGAATTTGGAGGCCCTGGTTTTCATTAATATTTAATGAGGCCTGCATTATTGTATATGGAGGTCTACTGTTGTGCAAGAGTGCCGTCAATATCAGGGTGGCAAAGAGGTGCTTGGTAAAAGTTGAGAACAGCTGATCAGATCTCACTCGCCCTGAATCATGAACCCCGCCGTATAGGATCCCCGTCCTACCTTCCATGATGGCAGCATGCACTTCTCTCACGCAGGCCTGACTGCCAAGGCTAAGAACGCGCTAAAATTGCATTCGAACATTCAAAACGGAAAGTGATGCCTTTTGTTTCTCAAAAATGAGTATTAAGACCTTCAAGCTACAGATAAATGTCGTAATGTATACCATAAACGTATGCATACGTTTATGGTATACGGGAATTACGCCACACGACCAGGCTATTACACATATTCCGCTTACATGTGCCCATCGGACACAGTTACCTGTACGCTGTGCGTAGGGTTGCCCAAGTGACTGTACCCCCTAGGGATATTGTGTTTCTCCTTAAGTTAGGCCAGGTTAGGTTAGGGGGTTGGGTGTGGTGTGTATTTTATATAATAGGAATCCCAATCAATTGAGATTCAAGGTGACTACTCGCGCTCAGTTAACCGGATGCGTTTGGTTAACTCTAAGCGGAACAATCATGGTGCGGAGAGCCTGGGATAACATAGACATATGCACCCATACTGTCATTCATCATGTTATCTGCAGTACTTGTGTCTGACTTGGGCCTCCTAGACTTTTGTCCTGGATAGGTTAACATCTGACCACATTTTGTGACATCAGTGTTACAGATTGAGTAATGGCATCATCCCATTGAGATATATGTGCAAAATTTCATGTTGCAACTGCCCTTCTGCTTCAATAATCTGACACATGACTTCACAGTCATTAGACATCATCCTCTTTTCTGCATCAAAAAATGAATTATGGAGTTAAGGGAGTTAAGGGAGTTTGGAACTTGACCATAGGGCCTTTCCACAAGTCTGAGATAATTCTTGACTCTAAAACAACCCCTCCCTTTCTTGTGGGCTTTCCAATTTGTCACATTTTCCATGAGTATTAACTAATGGTTGTGTGATTGCATTTATGAAACAAAAGATATATTGAGAAGCAAATGTGGCTTTTAAAATTTTAAACTCCAAGTGACCCTCATGGGAGCTCCAATGTAAACACTTAGGTCTGCTGCAGAACCATCAAAATCTAGCAACTCCCATGGTTACTCACAACCTAGCATTTTATTCACTCTTGGTTCACACAATTTCGTCTGTTTTATTTCTTCTATCCCAAAAGTCAACTTATTTGTTTAAAAACAACTATCAATTCTCATCCTTTTTCGTATCTATCATGATTGCCTTCAGTCTGCTGGATTCTCTCCATGCTTATATTACATTTCAAATTGAATGAAGTCTCAAGTGGATTTGATTGACCATTCCATGGTAGGGAGACGGAGGGAATGACTTCTGCAGAAAGGTTATGTTGAGGGGGGGGGGGGCTGGGTAGTGATAAGGGAGCCTAATAGGAGATGACTAAAAACCTGTTTATAATAGCCAGCTACACTGATTTAAGATTGAATTGATATTTCCCCCCATTGGAGCACTTTCACCAATTCCAGGTTATGACATCTTCCAGCTGGGTGGCTTAGTGGATCATTTGATGGAAGTGCATTTTCTGGAAATAGTGCTTTCTCTATTCCCACTACCCAGGGAAGTACCAGTTCAATTCAAACAGTGTATTGCCATGGTGTAGTTTTTTTTGTCAATCATGCCTTTCCAATTTGCTGCACCCTTGTAGCTGACTCTCACAGTAGCTGTTGTTGCTGCAGCTTGTTCACAGTAGCTTGTTCATTTTCACCCATGTGAAAATTTCATAAAAGACCATATATGAATGGCCATATATTTAGTCAGTCTAACATATATGGGGCATATATGAATATAAAAGGCAATTCCCATATAACACATATGAGGTTTGACACAAGTCACATAAAATCATATAAGAATAAAGAAAGGGTTCATAATCATTTAAGAATGAAAATATATCACTCCATATATTTTCATATATTGGCTCATACAACTGCACCATATATGCCATGTCACATTGTTGATATATGAAATTAAACACTATATGTAAGGTACGAACAGTTGAAACATACCCACATCCTAAATGAATTCATAATCCATCAAATGCTGTAAAATCATTGGAATGCCTGTCACCATACTGGACTTCCTTTTCTTAATTAACTCATTTTTATTTCTTTGTTGATCATAGCCAATTACTCCAAGAATTTATGTTTCATGGTGTTTAACATATGTGCAGTTGTTACTGAAGGTGATGTTTAAATATTATGCATTTTTACTTTCAGCTCTAATTTCATCAGTAATGCTATTTCATGACAAAACTTGACTTACTCATGTAGGAGTGTCTTCTTAATTTTGAACAGATAACTCAAAATTAGATGGGAACAAAAACTATTTCTTGTGAGAAATAATCCAAAGAAGGAATATCCATTGAAAGGTAAATTGAAGGAGTTGTCCATTCACTATGGTTAGGACAAGAATGTCAATGCTGGTATGATAATATTTGGTATCAAGTGTATCCTCTGGGTGTCCTACTTTCTCTGTTTTTCACTGCCCAGTGGTGGCAGCATTGTGAGGCCATGGGGAGCACATGCCCCCCACTTTACACACAAAAAAAGAGAAGCATTAAAACACTAGAAGGATCAGAGTGGTCAATTTAACCACTGCAAAGTAGCATAAAACTATTCTTTGCTAACATTTTATTTGCTTTTTCCAGATATTATTTGGCATATTCAAAAATGTCAATATTAGATAGGAAATGTAAGAACTGCAGAGGCCCTTAGTTACCAAACGAGCAGAGTCAAGTGCATTAAAAGTCAGCAAGCAGTCGAAGTTATTTCCTTAGTACTTCTAGTGTTAATAAGAAGGAAAAGGCACATGAAATGCTGTGTAACAGTGTCCTAGAGCAGTGGTTTGCAAACTGGGGTGGCACAAATTGTACTTTGGGGGGCATGAACCTATGCCTACACTTAACCTTTTTTCTCAGAATTAGGAGTTTTGGGGTTCAAAATCAAATAAAAGGGGAAAAGAATGAAGAAAAGCACTATAAATCTTGGAAATTCTAAGGGAAAATGATCAAATATTCAAATAAATTATTTAAAATATAATATTTATTTAGAACACTCATACTTTGTGTTATGTTAGGATTTAATCTTCATGCAACATGCCTGATTCCTACCCACAATGTCATGTGTGAATCACTAATTAAATTATTAAAGTATTAATCTTTTATGAAACTACAAAAAATAATTAGAAGCAAGTGTGCTGGGCTATGTTTTTACTAATATCTATAAAGTAGAGCTGTCATGATAGGTCAATGCTTTGATACCACTGTCAATGGTTGGAGGTATCAATAGTTTTTTTTACCATCATGATGTATTGACAACATTTTTAAAGGGAAAATGTCCCATTGAATTGAGATGAGTACAGTACAATACAGTCCATCTGGGTGGTAAAAGAAAGAGGCATTTTGTGATATTGCATTATTCTCAGTAGCTCTGATTTTTTAATGTTATTCTATGAAAACCATATGTCTGTGCTTCCTTTCTCTTGCCAACTTACCTGAAATTACAGTCAGTTTCTGATGAAAAGGAACTAGTGGAGGGGGATAGGGGGTGTAACTGAATACATGGTTGAAAAGGGGGTATGACCTGAAAAGTTCATGCACTGCTACCCTAGAGTTCCCATTCCCCCCACTTGTTTCATCCTTGATATGCTTTTGCTACATAGGAGGGTAGGGGTTTGAAATAAATATTTTCTGAAGTTACTTTAAAGTTTGTACATTGCTAATATTTCATGTACAATGTTAGGTGAATTAAATATTAGTTGCCGAGGCATCAGAAGGTAAGGCCCGTGTAAGAACCTCATGCAATGGCATATTTTACATGGGAGGCAAGGAATGCAGGTGCCACCCCCCCTCCTCCCTTGGCACCCCTGGGACAGAAATCAGTGCCCCCTTGAAGGTAATATTTTTCTCCCCCAATATCAGTTGGGTGGGGTTTGAGGACCTCCCGCTAGGCTACCCTGCCCTCCCCAGCTCTTCAGCCAAAATATACCACTGACCTCATGCTATGTTCACTAACAACTATAAGACTTGTCTGTGGATATTCATCACATGTCAGACATGATGCCATTAGCCCATTACTCTTGATATTGTTATACAGATCAAATATATTATATGCCATACAATTGATAATATATGAATACATATATGGTGGTATATGGCAAATACATGATCATACATGACCATATGGAATCATACACCCTGTCATATATGGAATTTTCACGTGGGTACTGCTAATGAAAGTCAAAACTAAATTTATTTTTTTACCTAATTTTATTTAGATTCATAAGAATTCAACATTTGAGTTAGCCCTTGCAGATCTCTCATTCACTGTGTTTCTATTCAAAGTAAGCTTATTAGTTTTATGAGTTTTTCATTTTAGGAAGCAGTAAAGTAGGGCATTGAGCTGCCATCCTTTAATATATATTATTCTTGGGTTACAGGCTAGATAAATTCCAAAGGTATGGAATGGCAAGATTTGCTTTCAATTTTGATATTGAAGATTTGAAGGATGATGATGGAAGTAGCATTCATACCTATGTGAATCTGCCTGGTGAAGCTCATCTTGAGCCTTTGTACCATACCCAAAAGCCACATAGTGTGCATTTATCTGAAACCATCCTAAAGAGCTTTGAAGCCATACCAGAAGAAGAAATAATAAAAGGACCTGCAAGCATAAAATATATTTCACCTAATTACCTTGAGCATCTATTGATGAAGGATGAATGCAAAAAGCAACTTGTGTCTGAATATGATTGTGTACCACATGTGTATGAGGGTGGGCTCAAGATTTGGGAAGGATCCCTGGACTTGGTGCATTACCTGAAAGATAACACTAATTCATCTTTGAAGGGCAAGCGTGTCTTGGAACTGGGTTGTGGATTTGGGCTTCCGGGGCTTTATGCATACATTCAGGGTGCGAGAGTCACATTCCAAGACTTCAACCAGGAAGTCCTTGAGTCCTGTACAGTTGTGAATGCTCTTCTCAATGCCAATGAAAAGAATGAAGTAGAGCATGATTGTGAATTCATTCAAGGGGATTGGTCCATACTTGCAAGTATTCTAGAACCAAGAGCATTTGATGTCATCTTGTCATCAGAAACAATTTACAACAGTCAGTCAGTGCCTCATCTGTGTGACTTATTGAAGCATTCCCTTGACCCTCAAGGTGTGGTATACATATCTGCTAAATCTTGCTATTTTGGTGTTGGTGGTTCCATTCAGCAATTCTGCAGCATTTTGCAAAAAAGGTGTCCTGAACTTGCATGTGAGACTGTTTGGAGAGTGGGTGACTCTGTCAAAAGAGAAATCCTGTGTATTACTCACAAGGCAAACTGAGAAAAGGTGATATGGCAACCAAGAAGGCTCATGTGATTCTCACTGGACCTCCAGGTACTTCATTGCTCCTTTCACTATAATAATGCACAGGAAGTTTACAATTTCTATTTCCCCTTAAAATACCTATTGGAAAAAATGAATCCATGACTTACATCATTGGAGAAGTTAAGCTTTCTCTATTTTTAATTTTACATGCAATAGTATTCATGATGTATTGGTGGAATTATAAGATATGTTGCAAAAGTGTTTGGGTAGAGGTGGAGATTTGGACAGGCAGCTTACACTGATGATTATGTTTTCCATTAGATCCCCTTTTTTCTCTTAGACTCCATTTATCAAAATGGAACTTCAAAGTAACAGTTGTTTCTTTAAAGTCACCCTTATTATTAGCATGTGCGTGTAAATTGTACAGCCCATTATTGTGGTCTCAGGATAAAATACCTTGTAAGTATGCCCATACTTGAAAAAATAAAGTAAAATAAAGATGAGAAGTGTGTTTTCCAGTTATGAAAAAATTGCAGAAATATATATTTTCCCTTCCAGAAGTTAATTTGGTCCATTTAGGGTTAAATGATAAGAGTTTTTTCCTCACATTCCCATAGTCTGGACAATCTCCATTTCTCTCCCAAGTGAAAGGGAAACAAAACATTTATCCTCTTGGAATAGCATCCAGCTGTAACAGTGTGTTTCTTAAGTGCCAATCCTGATATGTGGACCATAAAGGATGTTTTGGCATTCCTAGCTGGCTGACAGTTTTGTAACTTAACACGTTGACGACCAGCCTATTTTTGCTTGTCCGCCGCGTGGGAAGAGGGTATTCATTGAAAAAAAATCTGCATCCTGGCATCAGGACGCATTGTCGCCAACGTGTTAAGAGTATATTGTTGTAAACCAGTTGTGCTTCTGATATTTCTGTGGATACAAAAGCAAGTGCCTAAGAGTTATTCAAAGGTGCAGTTTTAATGGGTGACTCCCTCTTGTAGCATGTCATCAAAAGACTGAGGTAAATGTGGTTTGAATAGAATGACAGCATTAAAGCCTGTCGTATTGACCAAGGCTTGTTGTGCACCAAGCTGAGACATAGCTTATAACAAATTTCCTGCACAACTGATAAAAGGACAGTTATTTCCTTTGGTTCCATGCTTAGGCTAGTCTACTCTGAAGGGTCATTCTAGGCAGTAGGCTCACCCTTCTTACCTACTTTCCACCTGGGAGTTTATGCCCTCAGAATTATGACATTTGTTTTGAGTTACTGACTCAACTGCCACTGAGACATTTCTAACTGGAAGTGTCTTCAAAATTACCCTAGATAATGTAGAAAGAGATGCAAAAGAATTGGGATTTTCAGAGATGTTGAAACAATTCAATGTACTTGTTTTTGTATCTGCAAGCCCATAGAAGTGTAGTGTTTCTGTAGTTCGAGTTCATGGCACATTACCTCAATTTACCAAATTTTCATCACCATTCTACTTGTTTATTGTTGTAAATACTTAAAGTTATACTGTTGCATGTCAGATGAGACAGGAAAATACAGCATTTGCCTTTATTTATGAGCATTGATCTAGTCTGCCATGATCTAGAGACTTAACAAGGGCAACAATGACTAGGATCAGTATACATACTAGGACTAGTATGTAAGTTTGAGGCCTGCACTTGACTCAAAATCAAAGTGCCAACTAAACTACTTGACTTGACCTGACCCAAACAAGCAAAACAATTCAGTCCATGTTTACCAGTTTCTTTCAGGATGAAGCTATGATCATGGAGATGCAATACTATACCCTCTCCACAAACTGATTGTCTGTTGCTCATAGTCCTCATCATTTCTGATTAATATGCATAAACAAGAGATGGTCCAAGCACCATATCTGGCCTTCAGTCATTTTCCCTCATAGTTACTTGGAAGAATGAGATTCAAGTCCATATGCAGATTGTCAGTTATCCCAGTCAAGGGCTAGATATAAAAAGAAATTGTACAAAAAATAAATTGACCTGACCCAAGGAAGAATTTCCAGATTTTTTGGTTTTACATGGGCCCATTTGAGGCACTAGGGCCAGCATATTAAGACCTACAAATAATTTCAACATTAGCAACTAAGCCTTTTAATCATACAAGTTTTCTGATTGCATGGCTGAATAGGTATCTTGTATCTTCTTTTCCATCTTGAGAAATTTGGTTCTGCTCATCTTATGTTGACTCTGAACCCTCATTTATCTCTTTATTTATTTATTTATTCAGTTGAATCTTCAGGATGCCTTGGCTTCATTTGCAAATTTGTTACCATTTGTTTACACAGAGCCTGGATTTGTTTTCATGGTCCCTATCTTAGGCATTGGAAAGACAACATTGGTCCAGAAATCTACTGCCTACCTCCAGTCACATGGGAAGGAAGTTAGTGGCTTCTACACAGAAGAAGTAAGAGAGGGCGGGAAAAGGGCTGGCTTTGACATTGTCACCATGGATGGGAAACGTGGCCCTTTGGCTCGCATCTTGTGAGCTTTTGTCTTTCTTGCCTTTCTTCACTACCATGTCATAGGAAGAGTTGACTCCTGTTGGAAAAACCTTCAATGTGAATTTGTCAATGGTCAATAGCTGTTATATGCTGGGTATCATACTATTATCTAGTGTCCAGCATATCTGGTGCCTATGCAAGATCCCCCCTTGAATGGATTGGATGGATCTATATCTGATTGCATTGGGGGCCAAATATCCAGTAGAAGGGCAGGTGGTTGGGGAGAAGACGAGTGTATGCGTGAGTAGGAATGAGAAATCCGGTCTCACAAGAAAGAAAAAGCAAGATGGGATGTGTTGGGAAAAGGTTGAAAGGGGGCTGCTTCTCCCCATGGAATCCTATATACCAAGGATTTTGTTGACCTTGTCATAGCAGCATGCAAGGTCATTCTGCTTATTAAAAAAGCACAACTTGTGGGAACATGGAGAAAAATGGAGGCAGCAGAAAATGGACATGGGAATGTCATGCCCATGGTACTCCTTTCAAGAAGTTTCTTGTAGCTTTGGCCCCATGTTAGCATCTACTTTCAGCTGTCTCCATGTGCGAGAGGATCGTCCCAAACCTAGCAATTTCCTTATGGCCCCAAAGTCCATTCTTACCTCTTCCAAATTTTCCTCCCATCACTGCTTCTCTGTTCCTCTCATTTCTCTTAACTTTCTGTCTGCCTGCACTTTTTTTCTTTCAAGTGCTCTACTTTTGCCACTATAATTTAAAGGCAAGTTTAATCTTTTATTAAAGTATCTGGAATTACATAGCAGTAATACTTCAGTACAGGCAAGGCAAGTTCTTCTAACAAAGTCTGCCTCACCCATGCAAAGTAGGAAGTGAGAGGAGATGAAAGATTGAACCATTGGGATTACCTTTACAAAAAAAGGGAAAGAGATGGCATGCAGGCACAATTGCCATGCTCCAGTTCTTGCCATATACATGCTGCAGAATATCTAGCCTTAGACCTACCCATTTCATCACCAGTCTCAAGTATTTTACAAAAGGGAATGTGCTTCTTTTGCCAAATTTACCTCTTGGCATCCAATCAAAAAAATAGCCACTGCACCATTGAGGTAGAACAAGAGGATGAAGCTTGCAGAATCAGTGTTGGCTCATTTTTAATGGTTCTACATCCTTGGCTCAGTCAGATTTTACAAGCTGAATGTGAAATGGTTTTAGGTGTTCTCAATTATCTCTTTTAAACAATGTGATACTTTTTTTTTTACAACTAGTACATCATCTGACAATGTTCTTTTATATTGTATTCTTTCTGCTTAAGGAAACTAAGACTTGAGTTTGTTCATTATCATTAGTACATGTCAATCTTCTCTTACAGAGGTGGCCAGGGACCTAGAGTAGGGCAGTATGTAGTTGATGTCAAGTCTTTGGAAGATCTCACACTTCCTGTTCTGACAAATCATGTGAGAGATTATCCTTGTCTCAGTCTTCCTTATCTCTGAATCTTCCACAGTGAACTCTGAGCTATGTATTTCTCAGTCAAATGGAGTGCTGATCATCGATGAGGTAGGGAAGATGGAATGCTTCAGCGAGAAGTTTGTGTCTAGTGTGAGACAAGCATTTCTAGATGCAGGGGTGAAAATTCTTGCAACAATCCCAGTTCCTCGTCTGCATCAAATCCCGCTTGTTGAAGAAATTCGGAGTTCTCCATCCATCAATCTCATCACAGTGAGCTAATTTTAAGATATATTAGGCACACTCAATTTTTATTAAACAGTTCTGGAGCGATTGAGCTCTTTGCTCCAAATTTTCCCCATTTGTGAAGGAGGGGGTTTCTCAAAAATATTTGTCAACAGTCTTCAGCACTTTCTAACATCCTGGGACTTACCAACTGGGCAGGCTGCCCAGTTGGTAAGTCATGCACGAATCGTGCCCTTGACATTATCTCTAATAAAGTTCATACAGGCGCTTTTTTTTTGCAGACGCCGTTTATTGTGAAATTGTGAATAAGCTGTTTTATAAATAACTGGTTATTGCCATCAACCCGATCTTGTGATAAAATCTCGAAATTTGGCCACATGTGGCCGGTGGGCCGATGGCCGATTTTTTCCTCATTACCATCGGTCGGTGCCGATTGTGGCCTGTAGATGAAATCGCCTATATATTCTGAAAGGTTTGATTGGAAGCCATGTGATCACTGCCGGATTACGAAGTTGCGAGGCCCGGGGCAGGTGAATTCCTGGGGCTCCCCCCCCCACCCCGCTACTTTACGTAAGTACAATTTTTTTTTAACTTAACGTTTTTAATTTCCTTCGGAGGCCCCTTGGAAGAGTGGGGCCCGGGGCAACTGCCCCCTTTGCCCCCCCCCCCCCCCCCCCCCCCCCCCCCCCCCGCCACCCCCTCTTTCCCCCCCCCCCCCCCCCCTCCCTTAACCCGGCCTTGCATGTGTTACATATCAGTAGACCTTGAAACGATAGAAACCATTTTTGGTCCTGTCCAGCCTGTCTGTCTCTATAAGACTGTCAGTGGTTAGCTTGGTACCCATTGCTACTGTTGAGAGCATTTAGTGACATCCCTTCCAAAAGTATGACGTAAATGGAAATGCAATGATCTCCCGTTCTTTGCCGCTACCTTCCTCCGCCGGTTACTATAATCCGGCTGGAATATAATCCGATCGATATTTTTGCCTAGGAGAGGCTGGCAGGAGTGGCTTTCAGTGAGACAGGAGAGCCGACGCCTAGCCGCGTTCACGTTCACGTAGGGTAGGTGATACAAATTCTGACCCCCTCAGAGCCCAGAGTCCGCCCCCTCACCCACGGTTTGAAATTAATTTTTTGGAGATCTATGCCAATCGAGAGGAAAATGCCCACAATGCCCATTCACGTTTAGAGACCGAACATTGGTTTAATTTTGTTGAAAAAGGCTGTTTGTACTTCTGATTACGTTGAAATATGTAGCGTGGGGGCGGACTTTATAGCAGGGTCAGGAAATTTGTATCACCCACCCTAATTTGTTTTCACTTTGCCCGTCCTTTAGGCACCGGCGCCATAGGTCGATGGCGCCGATAGTGCAACACCGTCGGCCGATATTGGTGTTAGTCGATGCATCGGTACAATCCTACTCAAAACCTTAACCAAGTCCCTTATTTCTTGAATATTTTTCTCCTGTTAATCTTATCGTAGTCGCCAGTTACAAAGGACGTGCAACATGTAATTGGACTAGGGTTGTACCGATGTATCGGTAGCAAAGCGAAAAAAAATTACGCGAGGGCAGTGTAGGAAAAAAAAATTTCCCTGAGGTGACGAATAGGAATTTCCCGGGAAGAATATGCAAGCGGACTAAGCGTGCCGCCCGCCCGCGCGGCTCTGTTCCCGCGAACCACGTTCGCAGGTTCGCAAGGGTTTTCCTAGCCTGCGTGAGGGTGTGAACGCGCCTCGGCGACGGCCCTCATGTCTCACTGAGAGCCACACCTGCCAGTCTTTCCCATGCAATAAATATCGATCGGATTACTGTATGTTACAGCCGTATTATAGGAACCGGTGAAGGAAAGTAGCGGTAACGAACGGGAAATCATTGCATCTCCATTTACGTCATACTTGTGCAAGGGATGTGTCACTAAATGCTCTCAACTGCTGCAATGGGTAGCAAGCTAACCACGGACAGAAGCATTGAGAGACAGACAGGTTGGACAGGACCAAAAGTGATCTCTATCGTTTCAAGGAGGCCTACTGATAAGTATCACATGGTTTCCAATTAGACCTATTTGAATTTCTAGGCGATTTCTTCTACACCGTAAAAAAAAATAATGGTTCAGGCTGGAACTCTTCAATGGTTCTACACTCTTGAAAAGGTACTAGGTACTGTAGAACCGAATGAATTGGTTCCATCACAGATGTAGAATCATATGAAACTCCATCGTTCTTGTAGAGCCTCTGGAACTGGCCATTGGTTCTAGGTACAACCATTTCTTGTGCTTTCTCAAAATGGTTCGAAAAAGGATCCCTTCAGGGCTTGATACGTATATATTTACCTAGCGAAGGAAATACAACCTCAGCGGGACCCCTCCGGGGCATTAGTATTCAATAGAGTACTATGAAACCCCTGAGATCCTTCCGTGGCCCTTTGGAGGGATCCCTCCGTGGGATGACAGTACTTGATAAAAGTACTATCTTTAATCTAATATACATGCAATCTTATCACCTAATCGTTATTAGTTCTCGTTCAGACCCAGGAAATGGCGGAGATACTATAATGCCCAAACGTTGATAAATCAACATTTTCTCCAAGTTGACAACGTTGTTGCGCCGAATGGTTGAGTTGCATTGAGTGATGGTTCTGTGGGGTGAAACCCTGTTATTCCCGAAAGGGTTTTAAGTGACACCTTCTGTAAAGGTGCCACGCCACATATAACCTTTATAGGTGGTTCTCTATGGAACCACAAGAAAGTTTCACTGTAGAACCAGTAAGGAGCTCCAGGGAGAACCGTTATTTTTTTTACAGGCCACAATTGCCACCAGCACTGGTCGATGGTTATGAGGGAAAAATGTTGCCACCGGTACAGTCCTAATTTTGACCTTTCCAATAACAGTGGTTTCCGAGTTGGTTTCTCTCCTTTATCTTTTTTTTTTCTTTATCTCCGAAAGGTTCCGCTTCCTTTTCGCCCTCTCCCGGGGGAGGGAGGTGGAGGGAAATGGGATCCCCGAAATCGGGACTCCTTTTTCCCTCTATAAATTTCCTTCCTTTCCCCTCCATCTCTCACTCTTTCTCAGCAGTTACCAATTCTCATGGAGAGGAGAAAAGGAAATGGTGGGAAATCTTTTCCTTTGGTGATCAAGAGTGGCTATTCTTCCGGGCATTGACGAGAGAGCTAGAAACGCCCTTAATTAAAATTAAAATCTGTACACTGGCCTGTAGACCAACATCGAGGGTCTAATATGTAATGACCTTACGAGCATTACATCTTTTAATAAAGTTATTAAGCAATAAAACTACTGAATTTTGAGCTTTCAAGGATCGACGTGTCTTGTTATCGGCCTCTTGATGTTTTGAACAATTTTGCACCAATGTGATCTCGATAAACGGCATCTATTGTATCTACATTCTACATTGAAAGAACTTCGGTGGGGTTTCTGCCTTGCCCAGCAGAGTAAATAAGTGAGCCCGCCCAGTTTAAAAAGTTTCCTGGTTAGAACCCTGCTCATACGTGTATATCTTGGCAGTGGAATTTCGCTGACGCGAAGCCTTGGGACCTGTTCCTCGCCTCTGCTGAAGTGAATCCTAATCTAAGTTAAATCTAATCTCAAAACGGCATTTCGCCACTGAAGTGAGGAATAACAGACCCCCTCGGCTGCTTTTTACGTTTCAGGTCAAGTTTCGTAGAGGAAAGGAACAGGCTCCAGGTATTCACAGCAGAAGATATCTTCATCCATTTGGAAGTGTTCTCACATCTAAGTAAGATGGGTACATATTTGAGGTGGTTCTAACAACTTATACGATAGGGTAAAACCACCAAACCCGACAGACAGTACCTAAATGGCACAAGCTGGATACTTTTTTTGTCCGCCTTGGAGCGCGATATGACTTGTTACGAGTGTTCCAAATAAGTTGTCCTTCGAAGCCTAATAGGACTTCGAAGCCCTATAGCTTCTGATGGTGCCTATTATGTGAGTGTCCGAACTTGGGTGAGAAAAAAATTAAGTTCGAACGCATCTTGGTTTGGGCATGCCAGAAGTAAAGCGGAAATCTGCTCGTAGCATGTGCGTTCCATGTAGAACTACTTTATGCTCCCTAGTTTCATGTGGAATTAGAATTGAGCACAGAATTACCAATACCGCGTATGAAACGTTTCTCATGTCAGGTCGTCTCTGCACGTTTTCTTGAATTTCTCCTGCTTGCAATATGACATTTATTTTCAGTCTAATATTTCGAATTCGTGCTGAACTACTGTGGCCACCTCTAGACATTTGTTCTGCGGACTATCTTGCGCATGCTTATTTTTACGAGCATGCACGTTAGTGTCCAATCTTATGTACTGTCCGCACTTAGGTGGTATTACCCTACCTAGTTTCTAATTAGCATTTAAAGACACGTTGAAAGGAATGAGGGGAAAATGCTGGATTGTTCTACCTCCATATGATAGAATGTGGAATATATGAAATCATGTCTTTCCTACTTTTCAGGTAGATAAAATGAATCGAGACTTACTGTTGGAAGAAGTGTGCCAGATGCTAGCTTGAATACATTGAGGGGTGGGGGTGGGGTGATCACTGTGAGATTATTTTCAAACATCCTCTTTTGTTCTTTCCGCGGCAATAAAAAAGAATATCATTGAATAGACTCGAGCATTTTTGTTTCGCTATGGTGTCCTTTGTAGGGAATGAATCGAGTCCCATGATTTTGTCGAGAACAAAGGATCCGATAGGTAGCACGAGTTTTTCCTAAAAAAAATAAGAGGAGAAACAGGGCTGATCATGGGGTAGCTGTGTCCTTGGACAAGATTACTGTACACATCGGTTGCGCTCTGGAACACCAGTCAACCCTTTACCTCCCCCTGTTAACGTCAGCTGGCACAAAACTGACCTGCCGTTCGTAAAATTATAATTTTACGAGGGGTGCTTACAAAGTTCTGGGAATTTGCGTGCTAATTTTTATTAGGCTAATTTCTTCGATGTTACTGTGCAATTTTTCAATATAATCACCATTTAGCTGTATACATTTGTGCCAGCACTATTTTTTTTTAGTCCATCTTCAAAGAACTTTTATGGAGTACTTTCTATCCACTCGTTTATCGCTGCTTTAACTTCAGATAGAGACTGAAAATGGAGTCCTCGAAGAGGTCTTCATTTCCCCAAACAGATAATACAGGGTGACTCAAAAGCCCTTGGACACCTATTGTAAAAACCACTGGACATGTGATAACCACGTGATTTTTTGAGTGAAGCAACATCTACTACAGATCTATTTGCCAACCAAGTTTCAGGTCGAAAGCCCTTGATATGACTCCCAAACATCAAAGAGAAGCAGTGATTTTTCACTACCAGAGTGGTCTTCCAGCAAGCAGGATCTCAAAGCTCACCAAAACCCCACGATCTATTGTCTACAGCATTATTCGGCGATACAATGAGCTTTGATCAGCAGCAGCTAGCCAAGGAAGGGACGTCCTTCAGTGTTCCAGGATAAAAAGCTCCAGAAACGAGTCAGGCAATTGTTATACCGAAATCCAGAGCGTTCCGGAAGAAAGCTTGCGCAAACCTTGGGAGTGGACAAAGAGACCTTGCGAAGACACATCAGGGGAAAGCTCTGCATGAAGCCTTTTAAAAAACAAAAGGTGCAGCTGCTTACAGAGATCAACAGGAAGAAACGAGTTCAAAAGACCCGCCAGTTGCTCAAACGGTTTAACCAGTCCTCACTTCAAAGAATTGTTTTTTTCTGACAAAAAAATGTTCACCATAGAGCAAGCTTACAACCCCCAAAACAAACCTCTGGGGTAAAGAGCTTTCCTCTTTCAAGCCTCACCAGCGATATGTCAGTCGAGTTCAAAAACAAAGTAGTGTGATGGTGTGGGGTGGTGTTTGTGCTTCTGGCAAAACTCCCCTGCATTTTGTGCAGCCTCAGGCCAAGATCAATGCCAGCTATTATCAGGAGTGTGTATTGAAGAAGGTGCTACTCCCCTGGACTCGGGAACGTTTCAAATCCCAACCTTGGACATTCCAGCAGGACTCAGCACCTGCTCACAAGGCAGAATCCACTATCGACTTCTGCAGAACTCACTTTCCAGACTTGATTTCCCCAGAAGAATGGCCTGCTAGTAGTCCTAATTTGAATCCATTGGATTACAGTGTGTGGTCATACATGGAGGCCAAGGTCTGCTGCAAGCCACACAAGAGTATCAATAGCTTGAAGCTTGATCTGCTGAAGGCATGGAATGAATTGTCGGTTGATCAGTTGCGAAGAACTATAAATGATTTCTCAAAATGTTTGAAGCAGGTTATTGCCTCAAATGGTGATATTTTTGAAAAATAAAAACATAGATGGTTCGTTTTTTGGTGATCTTTTCAGTGATCAAATCAGAAATTGAATTGGTCTTCATCAGAGAATGCTACACTTGATTAAAGGTGCCCAAGGACTTTTGAGTCACCCTGTAGTCACTGGGAGCTAGGTCTGGAGAATAGGGCTGGTGTGTCAGCAATTCCCAGCGCAGATCTGACAAAACGGCCTTCGTAAGAAGAGCAGTGTGCGACCTCGCATCGTCCTGCTGCAGTAATGGTCGGGAATGGAGCTTTCCTGGCCGTTTTTTCTTGATCCAATGCACTTCCTATGGATGTATGGATAGAAGTACTAGACATCTGGACGAAATATGCAGTACATGAGGAGGCGGTGCATGAGTATATCCTCATCACCGCCTCCTGGACATTCGCTTGACATACTCCAGAAATTTTCGTAGCACGAAATTTGTATGCAAGTAAATATCCCTCGTACAAAAGGGTAAAAGGGCATTCTATGATTTTTTTTCCCACTATTATGCATACATGCAAAAACTAAGCAACGTTTTTCCTGCAATGTAAGACCTCTTATTTTACACTCGTAACGCATGTTCACTTTAATTTATGATTGATCACGCTTCTCAGATCCACAGTCTCTGAATACAATCTCCCAATCACGTGCAATGCTATTCAAAGTCAAAAGCGTTTCAAT
This sequence comes from Darwinula stevensoni, assembly GCA_905338385.1. Lineage (NCBI taxonomy): Eukaryota > Metazoa > Arthropoda > Ostracoda > Podocopida > Darwinulidae > Darwinula > Darwinula stevensoni. Next base: position 19,841 of record CAJPEV010002060.1, read on the forward strand.
CCTGCTTTTCATAACAGGTCATTGCATCAGGTAATGATTTCGACTTCTTTGCTAGTCTTCATTGCAGTTAATGTTTTTATTTTCAACTGCTGGGCCTTCATTATTATGTTTCAAGGTACTCTGCATGTTCCAGCACATTTCACACGTACTTGGAAAACCTTGAGTTGTTTATTGAGAAGTGGCCATGTCCCCCCCCAACAACATGGGTAATATGGCCTCTTGGGAACGACTTAGTAAAGATCCAAAGGCGCAATATCCATGCGGTTTTTTGCATGTACCTTGCTGGGATTTAGTAAAGGAGATATGAATCGGTATTTTAGAAACATTGTAAAAGTCCAATTCGACCCTGATGGGCCGTTATGACCAGGTTTCATTTTATTTCCCCAAATTACCCTATGGGAAACATGACGAGTTTCCTCGACCCAGGGGGTGTCCAGTTTTTCCAACTCTGAGGTTGCAGCAGAATGGAAAGGACCGGTTCCATTTGTGTGGGCCTCAATGCGCTTGCGGTTTCCTCAGATTCTTTTTTTTACTCTCTGGGCGGGGAATTCATGGAACACGTAAGGTGCCGATGTCGTCCCCGTATTACTCCATTCCATATTGACCCATTATACCCGGAACACTTTGCGAAGACGTCGTTCCAATCCGTCTATCACCATGAGAAACGCAAAAGGTGTGCTGAAGTCAGTCTTGTCCCCTGATGAGACCCACTTCTTGAAGTGGCAGGTAACAAATAAAAGGCTGAACGAGAACGTTCCATGTTAGCAGTGTATATTAAATCGAAATGGAAACAGACCGGGAACTGATACTTTATCGAACACTTGAGGGAGAGTAGAGGTGCATCCGGTCCTAGGCAGGCCCGTAGAGGGGGGAGAGGGGGGGGGCAAAAGGGGCATATTGCCCCGGGCCCCATGCCTGGGGGGGGGGGGGGGGGGCCCCCCCCCGGCNGGGGGGGGGGGGGGGGGGGGGGGGGGCTCCCACACCGGCACCAAACCCCCCCCCCCCCCTTCAGGTTTCACAGGTTCAAGGGGTGCCTCACATAGAGATTTGCCCTGGGCCTAGGAGAGTATTTATCTGACGACGAGTTTCAGAACTTCTCCCAAACAAAATCGCATCTAGCTCACCTAGCGAATATCATGATTATTTAGAATATATATTGTGACTTTCAATCCATGGCAATTGCGCAGACATAAATTGTTCATGCGATTCCGAATGACAGAGCATTTGTCTACTTCTGGCAAAAATGTCTCAAGACGTGCTTACGCTTGCTGGCAGGCACCTGCTCATGCGCAATACAGACGGTGAGGCCGGTGTAGGACGCGTACACCGAAGAAACCACTACCGTAGTGAAAGTTGCGTACGCTGAAACCACTATCATAGCAAAAGTGGCATACGCCTATTCACAACCGTATTAAAATCCGCGTACGCAGGACCCTCTTTTGTCCCGCGAAAATGACTACAGTGAGCTGAAACTGCAATAGGCTATTAGTTCGATCTCTTTTCCAGTCATGCCTCCCGGGTCAGGGTGGGAGATTACCCCTTCCCTGAAACCTTTGACCTTACCTGTTAGATACTTATCGGTGCAGGAATTGAAGCACAAAAGGAAATGCAAAACGGTCAGTTGCACCAGTTCAATAGTTCTCGCGTGAAGAAAACTTCATCTGTGAAGAGATGGCTGACTATCGCTAGTCGATCGCGAGGTACCTCCACCATGAAGAGTACCCCTCGTCCACGAAGAACGTGTGAAGCCCGCGGCAATGACTTGAAACACTGGCATGAAAGGTGCGGAAAAGATGCGAGTGCGAGGACATCGAAAGATAAAGAGCAGGCAGTCACCATGAAAGATGAGGAGGCCCCAATGCTGACCCATGCGATTCAACCCTCCAGATCGAAAGCGGAAAGAAACAAAATATAAAGACATCAGTCTGCAGCGACCTCGTTGATGTCACAGAAATAAAATATGCGAAAATACATCATATTCATATAGGAGTCACTTTGGCACGAGCGTAGTGAAAATTTGCGTTCGCAGATGTAAGTATCATAGTAGAATGGGCGAACGTAAAGACCACTAATGTAGTAAAGTCAGCTACGCAAAATTGATTACGGTAGCCACAATTGCATACGCGAAAAACGCCACAGTAGTCGGTTTTGACAGGAGTCAGATTCGCGTATCACACCGGCCTCCCCGTTTTTATTATTGCGTGTGTGCTACGAGATGCCCCTATGCATTGTCTATGGGCCACGGGAGGCCTCATATCCGATATTTTAGGCGGTAGTCAGCAGTCAGAGACCGGACTTCGTTCATTTTGCATCAAAAAATTGAGAATGAATTTAATGATTTGGGGATATTTATTTCATATGTTTGATATTTTAATTGATATTTCTAAGTTGTATTGGAACGTGCCTCCTAAGATTTTTTTGAGAAGGCCTGGGGCCTGTTCCTTATCTCTGCTAAACTTAATCTAAATCTAAACTTGGTCTGAAAGCATTTTAAAACTCAGCCAAGGGACTCCCTCAACTCAGTGCTGAGTGACCGCTTTTAGATTAGATTAAGTTCAGATTTCGATCAAATTTAGAGCTAAACTTAATGTAAATCTGAACTTAATTTAAACTTAATCTGAAGGATTGCGAAAGAAACCATGCTGTTCCTCATCTCTGTGAGAAATTAACGCTTGTGTATACAGCATTGGGAGGAGGCCGGTGTAGCAAAACCGTAATTACCCATCAGAACGGGAGGATGAAACCATGAACTGTGACGCGACTGAAAAGGGAACCCCATCTTGAGACTTCTTGAGAAGTGAAAACCATCCTAGACCTACATCGCAGCTCATAAAATATAAATATTTATTATATTTGTATGCTATGATCTTGGATTCCCATGTGGTATCGAACAATAAGAATTCTCTCCCGACATCCCAACATTTAGACGACCTTTTGACTAGGCTGTCACGATAGATCGATATATCGATACCACTATCGATGGTTGGAGGTATCGATAGTTTTTTCGACCATCGCGATGCATCGGAAAAAGATTTTAAAGGGAAAATGCCCCATTGGAGAGTACAGGAGAGTACGGTACGATACAGTCCATCTGTGTGGGGAAAGAAAGAGGCGGCATGACCCGTATGGGCTTGCAATTTCTTATCACGATCAAATTCTGAAAATGCTGGACTGACTATATGAAAGACGGGAAGGAAAAAAGTTGGATCGGAGACAAGAAATGGAAAAAGAGAGGGAGGGAAGACCGAGAATATTTTTTTCTCTTCTGTTTCAGTCTTCGGCTCGATCTCATGAGGTGCATGCTGCGAAAGTGGACTGTTCTTATACTCCCTTTATTTCGAAACGTACATTGGTGGTACTTTCCCCTCTCTATATGTTTCGGCAACCACCGATATGGCACCATCGGCAGGTTTGCTATCTGCCGGTTTTGATGTCCAAAGAAGACCGTGTAGAACGAAGAAAATGAGAAAAAAAAATTACATGAACGGGCTTGGCAATTGGTTCTGAATGGCAATAATAAAAAAATTAGGGCTGTTCTGAGGCATCCATCGATAAATGGATATCATCCTCAAAAATTGGAGGCATGGTAGGTTTCATTACTCGTTGCGAAGGTTACACCTTCCTCCCACACTCCCCGATCACAAGCGTGAGATTATGGAAGACAAATAAAGGTCCGCGCTCTGAGCTCTGATCGAGGTGAGAAAAGATTGAATCCTCCGGAGCATACCCCTCCCCCCTCCCCCTCCTTCAATGCATCGATGCACTTTCAATAGTTTAGGCCGATGCATCGATGTTTTGAAAAATGCTATCGTGACAGCCCGACTTTTGGACCGGGTCGGACCTTTCGAAAAATATTCCTTTCCTCCCAGACTCCCAAGAGTCTGGGAGAAAAAGAGGCGTTTTGGTTTTAGGCTGCTTTTAGTTTAATAAGTTTCGATTTTGATCAAGTTTAGCAAAGCGAGGAACAGGCTCCTGGCCTCCCTTACTTCTCATGACGAGCCGCCACTGCTTCTGACCCACAATTCCGAGCTGTATCTACCTCAGTATCCAGCAGAGTAGGCACATCGGCACGCTCCATGACTGCGCATTCCCATTCTTCCTGCGGGTCCTCCTCTTGGATGTAAACTTGTCATGTATTGAGGCCTTTTTGACCTCTCTGACCCCTTTCGTCCTCCCATCGGGCATGTACCCGGCCCTCCTCACCTTTGGCCGGAGGACTACTTTCTCCGACCAGCCTTGCCTGGTTCCTCCCTTTAAATAGTGGAGGCTTCTCCGTTTCTTGGCATTCCCGGACATTCTCGTGAGATACTCGGGTGGCAACTCCAGAGCATTTTTGTCTGCGTTCGAGGAGACACTTCCCAGCAGCACCCCTTGGCCCTCGACAAATCGCCCTTCTCCATTCATTCTGTCCATGGCCGCTGAGATGATTTTACGTTGGCTCTCCGCCCTTGTAAACAGGTATGTTAGTGCAAAGGTGTATGTGTTATTTGAGTGCTTAAGTGTTCTTTCAGAACATAGAATGATCGTTAGCATAGCGTTAAAATATCCCATTTATGGAAGTGCTCGAAGCAACGTTCGCATAAGAGCGTTGAAGCAATGCTGTGACAACGTTTTGCGTGCAACACTTGATCGGGACAACGGGCCTGCAACTAAGCAGTGACTCAAGGAAATGAGTTCGCACGACCGAAGCGAGGTGATTCTCAACCAGCCGTATAGCGAGTCGATACCTGATGCAGCTGCAAAAAGTTTTTAATACTCTCCGCACAGAACTCGATCTTTCTCTCGGACACTACAGGGGAAGACATGAATTCTACAACAAATTCATCAAAAGTAACCCAGTACAAGGAGTCTCCAGAAAACTCCCCCTCTGGGGATGGAGGGAGGATGATTCAACTTACGAGGTGACTCCATGGAAAGCCCACTAGAAGAGCGCATGATGGCGCGTATCTGCTTTCGGGGCATTGGGTGCGGGGCATGTCTAACTCCTCGAGGGAACCAGTCCATTATACAGGGTGTTCGTTTTATCGCGGGCTCCGCTAAGATGGGCTGACGTCATCCAGCTTTTCTACAGTCAAAACGTGCCTCATACAAACTCGCATTGTTTAGCAATGATCCTGTTGTATGTAGTTTTATAACTAGCCTCTGGATTGTCGATTAGCTTGGAGCTGGAGGGCCAGAATATTTTTTACGGGACTGAGCTTTACACTTTTTGTACGACGAGAACTTTGCGTACGTATCGTACAGGAAAATTCTTTGCTCAAACGAATACTTCATCACATGAAACCAACCGTTCTTCACCAGGGGCAGACTCAAACTGAAACAACAACCGACGGACGGCAAGTTTGCTAGTGGGCACTGCTCTCAGCTACCGAGACTTCGCTCTCTAAGCGGGGTCTCATAGCAGGGCCTGCGATAAAACGAATACCCAGTATAAATAAACCAATTTTTAACTAGTGATTTTCAGGTGTTATAGCTCAATTTTCCTACCTTCGAATTGTAGAGTTGGCCGTCACAAATTAGTGATTGTACGAGTCGAAATGCCGAATGCTTATGACCAGGCGTAATATGCAGGCCCCAATGACAAATACAATAAACACGCGTATCTCTGCCCTCATTTACCGTAGAGACGTGGGCTCGAACGCCCAAACCTCATTCAGGGGCATAAGGGTGCCTTTAAGCTAAACAGCTTTTTTTTTCCTCCGTAGGAGTCCATGTGTTTTTAAAAGACCGTTGAGTAAAGGTTTCAGCATTCGGGTCTTAGAATTTTGGCAATATTTTCCCTTTATTTTTCAATGACACATGCATCCCATGGAAAGCCGAATCCCAATATCATGGCTTTCTCAGGAAGTATTGTCGACAGGAGACCACGAGCTGTCTCTGTATTACTTAGACACTCACCCTCCTCCCCCAGAGCATGGTTGAGGCAATGGTATTGACATAAACCTAATCCTCATTCCAACGCCTTGTAGCCTTCCAATGTTTAACTTCGTGCATGCGATCAACAATAAGTTATCTTTCTCCCAAAGAAATCGGCTGGGTCTTTTGACTTTATTTTAATCGCCCTACAGTATACATTGTGTCCCAGAATTCCGGTCACATGTGAAGGCTATTAACAGGTTGACCGCCACGAGGCGCACCGGTGCGACTCACTGAATGGGAAAATCAATAGACCAGCATTACCGTGGCAGTCAACGTGTTAAGGTACATATAAAAGATAAAAATTGACCCCCCCTGGATCAAAATTCCACTCTATAATTATTGTTAGGGATCTCGAAGGAGGGCCCAAGAGCCACTTTTCGAGACTCTACTGGTGTGTCCACTGGTGTGGACAGGAAGTAGGGTCAAAGGTCACGATTTCGATGGGTCTCTTCAGAGGCTTTTATCTCCAGCGTCGTTCCACGCGGAACTTTGAAATTAGTCTCATTCTCTTCCTTAGATTCTATTCTAAACAATGATGTAAAATTCTTGATGCTACCACGGGTTCGGGATGGGGAACGAATTTTGCGAAAATCTCGTCTTGTTGCGCCTCACGTTTGCACCTCCCAAATCCGTCGTAAGCAACGCATCGAGAAATCCATAAATACGATTTTGCATCATGACCAGTTGCATCTTTATGCAAAGTGGCGTTCAAATCTTACAGTTTTCGCGTGCCATTTGAAAATACTCTCGGAAATCACGCTTTTTTTTTAGCTATTTCGATCTTCGGACCCGGATTACTCGGGAACGAATAGGAGATTATACGATTTTTGTGCACCGATATTTAGAGACGACTGCCATTAAGGGCTCTACCCAATTATATGCCAAAATATTCATAATTTTTCTGATTTATAGTGATTTGACTGATGTCAAGTCGGAGAATCCTGCAGGAATCGGTCACGTTTTCCCCTGCATGCCTCCTCCCTCGCATAATACCCTACGCTTCTTCCGCGCATCATGTGACAGAATGATCCACGATTTAGATGGTACTTGAATCGTCTTTCTAGACTTACGAGTTATCGAATGGTGGGACTTTATCCCTGTTCCGGTGCATGTAAATTGTAGCAGACGACGCACTATCATTTCCTCCCTCCCTCTCCTCTCCCAGTCTCTCACCTGCCTAGACTTTTTTTCTCTTTCCTTTCCCCGTGTGGCGCCAGCAATCCTCCGCTGTTTTTTTTTTATATTACTCGCTTGATTTCCCTCTTTATTTCTGTTCGTTTTCCTTGGTCTTCTCTAACCTCTCCGCCATCAGAGGTCTGCACGGATGAATTTTTCCGAACCCGACCAGGTTCGCTTGAGTGGAATCACGCCCCACATACGACCCGGAATTTGATCGTCGGCTGAGCTCTATAGGGCCCAGCCACGCCTCGTGTTGAACCGGTCAGGCCGACCCGCGGGCCGCTTAGGTCTCTAAACTGCAAAACTGTTGGTCTCTGGGAAGTATTTGCCCGCACCAGACCGGAAACTTGATTGTCAACGAAGCTACACGCCTGATTGGCGAGTCGGTCCTAACAAATCGATATGCATCCTTTGCAGAAGAGCTCTACCACATATACCAGGCCGTTTGAAATTCGGCAATCATGTCTCCTTCAAGCGCTACGGGGCAGAATCCAACGAAAATTTGCAATGCACCATATCGGGGATTCCTCGATGTGCAAGGGTAATTTTTTTGTTACCCTATTTTATTTTTCCAAAGCGTGACTGTTCGAAATTCGAAATTTGTTTCTCTTTCGAATGCTCTCAGGCTGAACCGAACTAAAACTGTTGCTAAAGGAAATTAGGGCTTTCCAATGACAAATAAGCACCCCCTTCTTCTACATGAGAAATGTTGAGAGTTCCAAAATCGTACAGTGTGTCTCGTTTGAATAGTAAGGAGCAAAACTCTATGAAAATTCGTGTATATGGAAGACGGGATGGGTTTAGATGACCAGATGCACCCAATATTATTTTTCTGAATCATGGCAATGCAAAATTCTAGCGTTTTGTCTCATTTGAATAACATTTACTTATAAATCTTTTGTTAGAATATAATAGCGGTGCCAAACTGGCGGCGGACTAGTCAGTCCATTTCGTGCCGTTAGCGAAACCCTCCAGCAGTTGTTGACGAAAAGGTGCTTTTAATAATCAACGTTTAAAATTGTGAAGATTTGAATCTGTCAATTTGTCTCCAAACCAACCATGAATTATTCCATTCAGTCCAACCTAATAGTCAGACCCAATGGCATATTTTTGGCTGAAGGGTTAGGGAGGGGCAGGGCAACAGAGCGGGGGCACCAAACCCCACCCGAGCGATATCAGGGGAGAAAACTACCTTCAAGGGGCTTCAAGGCGGCTGCCTCCCCTCCCCCTCCTCCTCCTGTAAAATACGCCACTGTTCAGACCTCTCTGGAATATACAGTATCATGTCCAAGGATTAGAGCGACAGTCTGATCTCTGGCTCGACCAACCGCCAGAGGCCCCATCAATGTGAGTAAGCGAAAAAATAATAAGGCTGCCCTCTAATTCAACTGGTAATATATCCAGAAGAAGCGCACACGTTTAGAGGCATGTTACAAACTTTATGGAAGTCTGTAATGATGCATGTGACATTTTAAGGACCTTTGCATTTGTGCCACGTAAAGGTAGGCAAGAAACCTCATGGGTTTGTCAAAAAATATATTCATTCTTCTCGTGCGTTACGTAAAGTAACAAGTACAAGAAGAAAGGCAAGAAGCAAAAGTCGAGAAAGGAAATCGAAGGGACAAAACTCGATCAAGAACTCAATTCCATAGTAGCTTAACTTCCCAAAATAATTTTAATTTTTGTTTTGGCTCATTTATTGCCACCGGAACTCCAGTTGTACTTTATTTTTCGTCTCTGAGGGGATTTTCATATACATCTTTGTTTTAGAGTTTAGTCTTCGTCTAATTTATGTTGGACTTGATCAGAAATCAAACAATTTCAAGTTACTTTCTATTTTAGTCATTTCATTTCAGTTCATTTGTTTTCGTTCACAAGATTCCTTCAGAATTTCAATGGATCCCCTACTCTTTATAAAACTTTTGCCCATCACATTTTCTTTGCAGTTGCAACAATTTTGGGTTTCACTCGGCATTTACTGATGTAACTTCTACACTGTTCAGCTACCGCGTGCTAATCTCGTCTGTGATCAGATCCCAGTCTAGCAGGCCTCCATTCCCAGATAAATAAATGTGGCTTCAAATTTTTATTAAACAATTCGAAAACGAATTATTGGAACTTACACTTGAATAATATTTTCAATGTATAAGCCGGAAATATTTCTATCAATGTTTATTTCCTTTTCCATAAGAGGATTTATTTTCCATTCTCGCGAACGAAAATTAAAATATTTTCCCCATATTTCTCAGTGCCAACGCATTTCAATGCAGTACCTAGACAGTTCATTTCCATAAAAGTTTCTGAAGCTCTGCGAAGCAATTGATCGGACACAGAAATCTTATTGAAAGCTCTGCCAGCTGTTCCATAAGCCAGAGGAACAGATGCTTGAGTAGGTAAAATGGTATGTCCAAAAACGTCAACGGTGATTCAATGACGAATCACTGTTGATTTGCATGTTTAAATTTCAACATGCTGAGCTTTTCCTGTAAGGGCTACGCCCTCCTGTTAAATATGTGGAAAATTGCAATGACCCTCTCCAGCGGACCTTACAGCGTTTAGGTTGTGAAGGCCTTATAATGTGAATCCGTTCATTGCTGTCAGTGCACAAGCGCTTAGAATGCTCTTCACGCCTGAGGGATGGATGTTCCTCAGGTGTAGAGCTGAAACAGTTGCAGGAAATCTAAACTCCATAATCAGTGACGAACCTAGAATGTGCTTCGTTTCTTCGTTTCTTTTCGAATCTTGCTTTTCGGTCGTGATTCACCGCGTCCACTTCCTAAAGGTCCATGTGGGTTTTAAACAAATATTTACAAAACATTCGGAACATTTATCTATGGCAGTTATTTCCTATCGAAATTTATTCGTTGATATGAAGGACACAGGGAGGAAAAATAGAATACTTTGTTGGTAATTTGAATGAAGCCTTGCTTTTCATTAGCTCATTACCTCATTTGGAGGAACGAAGATCTTGTCGATGAAAATATAAATACGCGGTAGAAACGTCTGTCAGTTGTATTCGTACCAATAAGCAAGACTTTCTCGAAGCAGACTGAACCGAATTGCTGAATTTGCGCTAAAGAAGTTCCGGGGCTGCTGAGCGAAGCTCAAAGTGGTTTTGGAAAGATGCATCCATCAACGATAAGGAAGGATCAACCCTACGCTATCTACAATTATCCATCTTCAGCAGGGAACTCCTTTCTTGCTTGTGCCTCTGCACACAAGACATGAATTTCAGAGTGATAGGAGCATAGACGGAGATTTGTTGAGAAATATGCCAGGTCTCAGAGACGAGTATCTTCTTGCAAGTATTCCTTATTTTCATGTCATCGCTATCCTCGCTGTGAGCCCTTCTGCTAAATTTTGGGGGGGGCTCGAGCCCCCCCCAATGACATGCGATAACGCCGAGATACCACCCCCTCGGGCTATTACGTTCTCCAGAATAGATCCGACAGTCACAAGGACAGGAAAAAAAAAAGTGCTTTCCCATGAGAGGGAGACGTACACCCGAGGCAGGCAGAAGGCGCTGCACATGCGCACATAGGACTTGCGGATATGCACACAGACTCGAGCATCGGAGGCTTCATACGCACGAACGCAGCTTCATTGCGTTTTTAATATTGATATATAGGATGGGTCACACCGATCCAGCCTCACAAATGCACTTTCGTTCATTAGTAAAGGAAATGCGAACATGTCCAAGTCAATCGATTAATTGGCTTAAAAATATATTTTTTTATTTATATATATGATTTTTATTGAATCTCCTTTTCCTAATTTTACGTTTGTATTGAGACAACTCCACCATGTCAGATGCTCGCGAGATGCATATGTTTTTCTTTTTATTTGTTTGCTGTGATAGGCCAGGCGTCATTTCAGCCACCTTCTTATCTGCCCTAATTCAAGCATTTTTCTTGATCGAAATGCATTCTGGGCGATTGGCTGAACTATTCAACCGAGCCCTGATGGAGTACACAAAAAAAATCCTGACAGTAGACATAAAATATAAAGGATTTCATACTGCAAAAGAATTCATTGAATCGACATTGATTTAATGTGGACACCGTGAATAGAGCAGCGTTGATTCAATGTTTAGTCAATGTGGGTGTATAAACGGTGACGGTCGCCGCGTTGAATCAATGTTGATTCAACATGGAGGTAAAAACCTTCAACAGTGAAACATTCAATCCACACCAAATCAACGTTGAATCAATGTTATGTGCTACCTGGGTTGATGCCTCAGCGGAAGTGCCATCATAACGTAGCTCTAATACTGTCACGCTCTCAGATGAAAATTTGCGACGTAAAATAATTTCAATGATTTTCAAGATGGTTAAATATGCACATCCTCCTACGCTCAATTGCGCACTCTGGAACATATTGGTGGAACATGTATCCCAGATGCGCATAGCTGATAACATCTCTAGTAGGCCATTACGCACAATATAAATTAGGAGTACAACAGTGAGCTCGAAGCAACACAAACAATTCATCTATCACCCTGACCATAACCGAGGTACATTTTACCCCAGACACTGATATTTGTCCCGTCATACCCAATTGACTAGTAGTCAGTTGTAGGTTTCCCAAAGGGAAGATCAAGACCACATGTGTGCCTGAGAGGAAAACTGCGATACTGTCGTAATAGCTTTGTATTTACTCAATATCATTGTTAACTTTTCTCATCGTGAAATCACCAAATTTTTCAGAAAACCCATTTTCAGCTTGAGAATAAATCAGCTCTCCCAACCAGACCCTTTTCTAACTGAGTGTTGGATTTTATTACGAGGTACGTGCAAAAATACTCTGGTTTACTGACAAAATAATGACATGAGAAGAGTGTTTCTCAGTCTAAGCATCCTAAATCATGAGACACACGATTCTGAACAACGATACCTACTGAAAACATCACTGCATTATATCAGAAATTTCCAATTCTGATAGAGATCCAGTCATTACTGCAAAACAGCCTTGAAGGTATGGGAGATCGTATTCGTCATACCTACGTAAACCTAAGGAGATGATATAGGCGTAGGATTAGTTGTCGCAGTTCATTCGCAATTGCAATTCATGAGATTCCGCTGGCCGCTAGCTGCGCTATGCCTACAATCTTATTAGCCTAGAACCTGAGAGAGATATGAAAACAGCGCTAAGATGGCGCCGTTATTCTGGGCTCCATGTAAGTGTTAAGGTAGTTTCACACTGTGCATGCCATGCGTCTTTGCGTCTATGCTGGGGCAGGCAGGCAAACGCACGAGGGCAAGGGCATGTCCACACATGTGTCCACTTAGATTCAAGGGTTTTCACAAAAATTGGGGCTTGCGTTTGGAATTGGAATGAACTCGATTGAAAACGCAAGGCTTGCGTTTTGTGAAGTTAGGGGACACACGTGCGGACATGCGTTTGCACCCGTGCTTCTACCTACCTGTCCAAGCAATGACGCAAAGGACGCATGGCACGCAAAGTGTGAAACAACCTTTAGTGTTGGTGTTAGAGTTCGTATTAGTGTTGGTGTTGGTGTTGGGAGAAGCCTCTCGACTCTAACACCAGGAGATAACACCAGCACCTGATTTGAACTCGTCCATTGCCCCCCTTTTTCCTTTGTCCATAAAAGCATCTTGCCTTTTCTTTAAAATAGTCACGGAAGGGGCAGTCACTACGTCATCTAACGCTTTCCATGCGTTCACCACCCAACAAGTGAAGTCCTGTCTCAACCTGAGCCGCACCCGCGGTTTGCGCAACTTGAGTTGATTACCTCTCATTCTGTTGCTGCCATCGAACTGGAAAGACCTATCACGCTCTACAATATCTATTTATTTAATGATCTTTAAACCTGGATGAGATCGCCCCTCCTTAACCTTCTCTTGAGCGAGTATTGTCCCAACACATATAAACGCTTCTCATACGGAAGCCGGAGAATTTGCTTATCTTTTACGCAGAATTTGCTTATCTTATCCTCTACGCCTAGATCCAAGTCGTTTATGTTGCCAAAAAATAGAAGCGGTCCAAGGACCGAGCCTTGAGGAGCCCCACTTGCGACTCCGACCTCCTTCGACGCTTGCCCATTTACCATTACTCGTTGTTCTCTTCCCGTCAACCAGCTACTGATCTACAGTCGTGGCCATAAGTTTAAGACCACCCTTGAGAAAATGTACATGTTTCTTCTGAACGCAGTTTTTCAATTGACCATCACGCAGTAAACACTTCATTACGCCGCATTTCGCTGTGTTTTGCCTTTTCTAAAAACCCACGAAAATGGGTAAAAAAGCGTCACTCACGGAAGTCCAGAGGGCACAAATTGTGGTTCTTCACCAGGAAGGATATTCTGAACGAGCGATTAGTGAGAAGTTAAAGTGTAGTAAGACTGCCGTTCACAATGCAGTCGTGAAATTTGCGAATTCGGGGACTTTTTCGGACAGAAAACGGTCTGGGCGTCCACGAAACACCAGACCGAGTGACGACTAGGCCATAAGGAGGATAGCTGTTCGGTCTCCAATGAGTTCCTCAAGCAAGATACGGTCAGCACTTCTCGCAAAAGGTACGGGTGTAAGTCGCAGAACCGTGAGTCGACGTTTGATCAAAGAATTTGGCTTAAAATCGTGGAAACCGGCGAAAAAACCACGTCTCACACCGGCTATGAAGATCAAACGCCTGGCCTTTGCGAAAAAACATGTGAATTGGACCGCTGAACAGTGGAACCAAGTGTTATTTTCGAACGAATCTACCATCCAGCAGTTCGCCGCACGCAAGCGCTATGTCCTGAGGCCGACTGGAAAAAGATTTGGTGAACTGTACACCGTACAAACGATGAAACACCCGCCGAGTGTCATGATATGGGGCGCCATGTCGGTCAACGAAACGGCTGGACTCTTTTTCTTACCAACCGGGACGACCATGAACGGCCAAAAGTACGTTGATCTACTGAAAGACAAGTTGGAGCTGCACATGGCCGTACATAAGTGCAAGATTTTCATTCAGGATGGTGCGCCTTGCCATCGATTTAAGATTGTGACTGAGTTCTTGAAGAAGAAGAATATCGAAGTCCTTGACTGGCCTGGGAACAGTCCTGATTTGAACCCCATAGAGAATCTCTGGGTCGTTCTCAAGGACAAAGTTGCAGATAAACAGCCAAGTAGTGCCAAGGAACTGGAAACAGCAATAAAAAACGTTTGGAAACACGAAATCTCAGTTGAGTATTGCCGAGGTCTTGTGGAAAGCATGCCAAGACTTTTGGAGCAGGTTATTAAATGTAATGGAGGACATGCTAAATATTGACTGTTCTGAGAATTCTGTAAAAAAGCATGTGCTTATAGTGTAAAAGCCTTTAATGTTGGATTATTCAAACAATAAAATCAGTTCTTGAAGATTAATTCCGAGTAAATATGCGATTTGTTGCCTCAAACTAAAATTCGAGGGGTGGTCTTAAACTTTTGGCCACGACTATACTAGCTCCTCCCTTGGATCTCGTGGGCCTCCAGTTTAACCCGCAGCCTCTTGTGAGGAACGGCATCGAAAGCTTTCGCGAGATCTAAATAGACGGTGTCCACGGGATTCCCCTTATCCCCTTCTTCCGTCGCCCAATCGTAGAATTCGAACAAATTGGTGAGACAATTTCGACGCCTCCTAAAGCCGTGTTGAGAGTCCCGGTTGGTAAGAAAAAGAGTCCAGCCGTTTCGTTGACCGACATGGCGCCCAGTGTTGAGAGTCCCGAATGAGCGCGTTTCCTTCGAGTAAATCCAAAATGTGGTCCCTTAGGATGCTCTCCATGATCTTCCCTGGGATACTCGTGAGACTTACCAGTCTGTAATTCGTTGGATTACTCTTTTCGCTCTTCTTAAAGATCGGTACGACGTTTGCTAGCCTCCAGTCCTTGGGTACTTCCCCGCGCGAAAAACTGCTCTCAAATATAATTATTAGCGGAACCGATATTTCTCTCGCCGCTTCCTTGAAGACTCTCGCAGGAATCCCATCGAGGCCGGTCGCCTTGCCCACCTTTAACTTCCCTATCATATTCACGATCGTCTCCTCGGTGATGGAAATATCCGCAATGCGCGCCGAGGTCACTCTCCTCCAAAATCGGTGCTTCGTGGGATTCGACAGTGAAAACGGAAGCGAAGAACTCGTTAAGTACCCTGGCCATATCCTTATTACTTGCAATTGACTCCCCCTTGTTCGTTAGAGGCCCGATCGACTATTGACACCTACCACTAGCATACCGATAAAAAAAAGAGCCTGAGTTTTTCTTAGTTAGAGTTTCTGAGTTAGCATCGCTAGCCAGCCGTTCCTCGACCTCCCGTCTCGCAGATCTAATTTCCTGCTTCAACGTCCGCATGGTGGTCCTATATTCCTCATAGTCCGTTCTATCTCCCGAGCGCTTATTCGTATCCCATTTCCGCTTTTATCCCTGAGAGCTTTGATTTTACCAGTAAACCAGACCGGTTGCCTGACCGATTTTATGGATTTCTTGGGGATGCATTCCTCCATAAAGCCCTGCAGTAACGTCTAGAACGCCCCCCCCCCCCCATTGCTCCTCTACCGTCAGCCCACGGAACCTTCCCTCCCAGTCGATGCCTGCAACGCATTCACGTGGTCTCTCAAAATTGGCCTTCTTATTGTTGTACGAAACCTCCGCTGGTTTGGCGTTACTCTTCGTCCGCTCGATATTCCACGTAATCGCGCAGTGGTCTGAATCTCCCGAGTTATCCTGTACCTTAACGTCTAGTGCCAGATCGACGTTCATCGCGGAAACTAAATCCAATAAAGCTTCCTCACGAGTCGGTTCTTCCACGTACTGAACGAGAAGAGCATCCTGAACCGCAACAAGAAATTCCCTATCCCTTTCACTCCCCCCTCGCGGCACCGAGCAATCTATGTTGGGCATGTTATTGGGTTGGCCAGAAAGTTATTGCAGTTTTCGCCTTTTCTCATTAGGAAGCCTCACGAATTTTGTAGAATTTTCCCGCTTCGCCTATACATAGTCTCCCTTCTTGCGTGCAGGTTCAGTGTATTTTCGATCCCTTACCGCCAAGTACGAGCCAGAAGTTCGACCTTGACCGTGACCACCTCCGCACCTGCCTCCTCTATCAGTTCTGTCTGGGAGAGAAGGCTGCCGACGCCCATCGCCGTCTGTGCCAGGCGTTTGGGGAAGGAGTCATCAGCGAGAAGACGTGCTTCGATCGATTCGCTCGCTTCAAGTCCGGAAACTATAGTGTCGAAGACAAGCCGAGGTCGGGACGCCCGTCGGAGTTGGATGATGAGGCGCTACTACAACTCGTGGAAGCCGATCTCCGCATGACCACTCGCGACATGGCTGCCGTCCTCGGGTGTTCCCACTCCACCATCTTACACCGTCTGTCCACGATCGGGAAGGTCTGGAAGCTCGGGAGTTTATACCCTATGCTTTGACACAGAAGGACCTCGACCAGCGTTCCGACACCTGTGCACTTCTCCGCTCCAGCCGACGGCGCTTCGACTGGCTCGACGACGTTGTCACGGGGGATGAGAAGTGGGTGATGTATGCGAACCATACCTGCAAGCGTCAGTGGGTAGACGCCGATGAAAGCCGCAGCCGGAGCCGAAAGGTGACCTGCACCCCCGCAAGGTCTCCGTAAGGTGGGACGTGAAAGGTGTCGTGATGTTCGAGCTGCTTCCTCCCAACACCATCACGGCGGCCTACTACTGCGACCAACTGGAGAGATTGTGCCAGAAACTCTCAACGGCTCGGCCGGGACGTGACAAAGTGCTGTTCCTCCGGGACGATGCCCGGCCGCATACAGCAAAGATGACCCGGCTCAAACTCCTCGCCCTCGGATGGCAAATTCTCCCGCACCCACCGTACTCCCCGGACCTTGCTCCGTCGGATTACTACCTTTTCCGCGCCCTGCAGAACCGCCTCAAATAGAAAAAGTTCGACGGCCAGAAAGACCTCGAATGCTACTTGCGACAGTTCTTTGAGTCTCAGCCCCATCGTTCTACCACGGCGGAATCCATTCCCTGGCTGGAAGGTGGATACATGTAGTGGAACACAATGGTGCTTACATTGTTGACTGATATTGTATAGTTGCTGAATAAAATTGTTTTCTCAAATATTGTCTGAAACTGCAATAAATTTCCGGCCAACCCAATAAAATCTCCAAAGAGATATAAACCTTCTTCGAGATCTCGCCGATCCTACACATCAGTGCAAAATAAGCTGCTTCATCCTCACGAGAAGAGTTTGGGGGCCTATAGCATGATCTTCCCAGTTGCCCCACCGATCTCGCACCATAAGTGTTCGATTGCGCCACTGTTAGCCGAGGTGAGATCTTTTCTGACGCGAACGCCCAGTTCAGTTTTAACGTACATGACTCCTCCCCCCTTTCTACTGGCCTATCCTTCCGCAAGATGTCGTACCCTTGAATCTCGAATTCTTTATCCGAAATGTGAGAACCACCGCAAGTCTCGGTTATTCCGATGACATCGAAACCGTTGTCCAGTGCCCTCCCCCTGAGCTCGTCCATTTTATTGCGTAAGCTGCGTGCGTTCGCGTAGAAACACTTGACTCTTCCCTGCCTTTCCCGCATACCAGTACGCGGCGGTCTAAAGCTGCTCGTAGTGGCTGTCCCTTGCCCCCATCTACAACCCTAAGAAGGTCTCATTTTCCTTCATGATAGCCAATCCGACTGCTACAGCTCCCTCTTTCGAGAAATGTACTCCGTTTCTAGCTATCGGACTTCTATAACGCTTCAGAGCCTCCCTAGTGTCCAGAAACACCGCCCCCTCCGCGATAGATAACTCCTTTAACCTGTCGTTAACCCCTTCCAACCTGGACTATGTGATTCCTCCTTTGTCTAGCCGGCTCTGGATTGCGCATACTGACACGCGCACCCCCGACCTTACCTCCCGACACACCCCAATTGCCTGCCTCAGCCTGCCCATGATGAGTTCAGAGCCAGACTTGGGAGTATCGTTGGTCCCAACGTGAAGAACCACCGACACTTCCTCGGCTGACTCGGAGCACACCACCGATCCGACCTTATCCCTAATGTGTTCAATCCTGGCACGGGGAACTGACTAGATGAAACCAGAGCTCTTGAACCTTTTTCCATCGCTGCCTCGAGACGCCTGACGTTCGAGTCACCGACGATTACAAGGGTCCGAGTTTTCCCTCTCCCTTTCAACACGGCCTGAGCTTGTCCTGCCGATATCTCTCTTGCTCCCACCCCGCCCTCCGTTCCCTCATCCAAGCTGACCTCCCTCAACCCGAGAAACTTGTTTTCGGTCTTAATGACTGCCTCCTGGGATCGCTTATGCCCTCCGCACAAGAGGCAATTTTTGTCGTGCGACCATCGCAGACGAGACCCCGCACACATAGCAATTTTTGTTGCATGACCGTTGCAGATGAGCCCCGGGGGGGAGCACACACGAAGGAACTGCAAGCAATGTGATTGGTCGATGCTAGAATTAGGGTCGGCCTACATAGCAGGACCCCCGCACACGGAGCAATAGTTGAGCGACGGCAATATTAATCGCAGGAAAAACGCAGGGAGCAATATCCTGCGACGGTCGTGCGATGGTCGCACGACCATGGCAGCACCCCCGCACAGGGAGCAATATCGTGTGGAGCGACGATCGCACGACATAAATCGCCTCGTGTGCGGCGGGCTTTATCTCCTCCTCAAGGCTAATGAGCCTCCCCGATAGTTCCCCTAAGCCAGCGGTTCTCAAACGGTGGGTCGCGACCCAACGGACTTATGAAGGTTCAATGCGAGTAAAAGGAGGTTTGGGAACCACTGCCCTAAGCTACAAACTCTGCATACCTGGCCTGCCTCGAAATTTTGAGGAGAGTGTCTTCAGGACATCTTAGGGATGTCTTTAGGCATATTCGGTGCTCTTTTTCGCCTTCAGGTACATAGTTTCGACGGTTATGTCTCCCGTGAGCCCTGATCTACAACCTCAGATCTTTTCCATCAAGTTCATCAACTTGATTTGTCCTGAGGATATATAAAGATTTTCGTAAAGTACATCGGGAAAACTGCCACCAGGGAAAGTGAAAAAATTGCGGTCCGAATTTAAATTTATTCCGCTATATTATATTTAATGATGAGTGATCAGCATGTCTGGATACAACTATCTTGGTTGGAGGCCTGAGCCCATACTATTTAAAAGGCGTAAGGCTAAATCATCTCGACCTCGACACGTGATATCGAAATGGGTGAAATCGCCTCTTGATAACCCATACTATTTAAAAGGCGTAAGGCTAAATCATCTCGACCTCGACACGTGATATCGAAATGGGTGTAATCGCCTCTTGATATCACTAACTATCTTGAATCTTGAATCCATGATCCCTCGTGTAAAGGTGTCAAATTTCGTCCCTTGGAGATGTGTCTCCTATGACCGGGCCCCCTTTAGAAACGGGATTTTCCTCCCCCATAATCGTCACTCTTCAATCAGTCAAGAACTTAAGATTAGGTGTTCCTAGCTCAAATAGAGACATATTCGAAAGTAATGGGTTCTCCTGTGTGGTAGGAAACGAGTCCATTGTGGATAGGAAGGCCTCTGCAAGTACTGCCTGGGACTTCTCACTTGTCCCAAGGGGATATCTCTGGGACATCTCTGGGATGTGCTAGTTCTTCAAGAAAGGGACATCCTTGGGATGTCATTGGGCCCAGACATTTTGATAGCCCTAAGATGTCCCTACTCGTTGCCTCCGGCACATCGCACTTGTCCCAAGGGGATATCTTTGGGATATACCTGTGCTGTGTGGGATGACAGATTAGAGCAAGTGACTTTAACTTGAGGGTTCACGAAATGTCACATCTGACACTTTTCTTTGCACATAGGTACACCTCTAACAAAAGAGAGAGTGCAAGACTTCGGATTATGGGATTTTCAATCACTGCACAAAGCAAAATGTTATAACCTTTAAATGCTGATTCGTCATCCATAATATAGTCAAATGCATTTTGTATACTAAACATATTACTCCGAATGTCACGTCCGACACCGTGGACATGACCGTGTCTAGCGCTGACCTAAGGTGGAGTTGTTTTTTTTTTTTTTCCCCAGTAGCTGCAAGCAGCTGGAGGAAATGACACGCCCGAAGGCCCCCCCCCCCTCTGCGCACCATTGGACTCGTCGGCATGGCTGCTTCCTCGTGTAGACCACGTGCAAGGCGCAGTGGTTGTATGGCCGGCACGCCTCAGACTCCCAGGAGGCCACGCCGATGCTCGTCTTTACCCATCAACCACAGGAGGCTTAAGCCTTTCGCCTCTGTTCCAGTGTATGGTTGGTGTTAAGTCTAGCTTTGGCGAAAAAAGCTTCACGAATCCTAGAATGTGGTCTCATCCAATGTTGGCTAGAAACTGCATAGCCTAACGTTAGACCCAGGCTTGCCATAGGCATGAAAGCAAGTAGGCCTTGACTTGCTTAATTTTCTCCCTGAAAGTTTCTCAGCAAAAGGTGTGACGTATTATGGGTCTTTTATGTTCTTGGAATCCTACTCATGGTGACCGTCTCGAGTGTTTAGGTGAAGGTCTATTCCCTGTGAGGCATCAGTGATGTAAGCAAGGCCAACAAGCTGCTTCAGCCTATTAAAATATGCTCCAATCAGAAAAAGGAAAAATCCACAGATGAGAGTGGACTATGTGTATGGTGTTTTGTGCTCCCTTTCAACAGAAAAAGGTTTGAGGTTAGCCCTGCATTGATTTCAGGGTATGTTCACCCTCCTATGAGGGTGTTGGTACTACTGGCTGGATCAGCTTGTTACATCTTTAGAGCCATGCATGATTTTTTTTGACTCATCAGACATCTACTGTAATGAGAGGGAAATGCTAGTTCTGCTGGTGTTGACGTGTCCTTAGAAAATGATTTTCCATGATAGGGGTGTATGAACCCTTTCTGTCATCACTAGGCATACTGTCAAACTAGGAAAAACTTTTTTCAAATTAAAATTGCATCCCCTATGGGAATGCTGGTCATTGTATGTCTTGCAAACACCCTTCCCTCTGGGGTGTATGTGCATTTTTGAAACAGACTCTCCCTGTGCATACCATGTACATTGCAACCCCCTGCTTATGTTCTAGATGTTTTACATGTCCCTGCATATAACACTTGCAGTTCCCGTTTCTCACTGCAGGAAGGAGCATATTCTCACCTGGATGAAGTCTTTGCCTGTATATTTATCAGTATCCAACCCCTTATTGGTTGTAACTCCTTCCTGCTATTGATTGGCACACTTTTTCCTGCATTGAGCTTAACTCTGCCCCTGGATTGTCTTGAGAGAGCACAAATGGCACTTGCAAG
This sequence comes from Darwinula stevensoni, assembly GCA_905338385.1. Taxonomy (NCBI): domain Eukaryota; kingdom Metazoa; phylum Arthropoda; class Ostracoda; order Podocopida; family Darwinulidae; genus Darwinula; species Darwinula stevensoni. The sequence goes on from CAJPEV010002060.1 coordinate 41,222, forward strand.
TCGAAGAGCGAGAGTGTAAGTGGCAGTTTCAGAATTGCTCTATATGACATTGTCAGGTTTGTTAAAGTTTACTCTACATCTTTTCACCTAGGCATGAGTGAAACATACTAGTAGAGGAGGGTGATGGTTATGATGTGGCAGACACTTTCCTTATGATCCAAAGTAGTGCTCCTGTTCCATCTAAATGATATAGGATTCCACCACTTTCTCCCTTGCTCTCTATGTGCAGAGGTATACAGAACAGTAAGTTTTATGCATGGGAAAATTTTAAATGTCTGGATGATGAAAGGAAGCAGTGGATTACAGTGTAAATCAGGGGTGGGCAATTATTTTGGCTTGAGGGCCACTTCATGAGTTTTGGTGAGCTTCAAGTGCCACATTCCAGTATCTGGGAGAATACCTCAATTGCACAATCATTGCTTGTTGGTCCTATTCCCTCCTTTGCAATAAAAACTGAATGACAGCTTCTTTTACCGCATCACTTTTTTCGACCTTCCAGATTCTCACAAAGAAGACTTCTGAGTATATTGCTCTCAAAAACATTTCATGTCATTCATCTTCAATCGTGTTAAATTGCACTGTGGTGTAGCCTATAGGACTGTCTGTGACAAAATGCATCTAAATGGCTCAAATCCTAGAAAATCTTACTCAGTTGGAACAGCTAGATTCCCAATCTCAGGTAGTCACAAATCCCAGAGTTGACAGGTTTGACAGTTGGGCCATGCTATCCTGGAAAGCATGACATCTTGTTAATTAATAACCTGAATGTCTTGGAATCAGAATAACCAGTCTTGAAGACTGTAGTCAAAACATGGCTTTTTGAGGAGAGGAAAGGAATGGGAAGAGGGCCTAATTATGACAAACGATATGAGCAAGCTCAGCTGCTTCGTTGATTAAAATTTATCCTCTCTATGACTGAACGAACTATAATTTTTCCTTTTGCTAGACATAGTGGCGGACTGGATTTTGCCCATCCCTGGTGTAAATGGTGTGCATGGGGAAAGTCTATATTGAAAGTGTGCTCACCCCAATAGGTAGGGTGGTGTGTGCAAGACATACAATGCCTGAAGTGCATTCATCAATTTCTAGCAGTGATGCCCTGTGCTTGGGTGATTAAGTATGAATTAAGTTTTCATCGGTGTTATATTCCCCATTTTTAGAGTCCAGTCACCAAATTCACAATCTCCCTGGCTTATGACCTGGGCAAATTTTGATCAGGCCATTCTCATTACATATAGCATAAAGATAATGGTTTCAGTTCTTTCTCTTGCCTATTAAACTTGACTAGATCAAGGAGTAATGCTTCCTTCTTTTTTTTTTTCAAGGAATGTATTTCCTATTTTCTTGTTGACTCATTTTTATCAAGGACACATGTGTTCTTAGCAGCAGATGAATGGGTTAACTAGGGAAGTAGGAAAGTATTCTATATATACAAAATGAAGGAATGTGAGAATATTATCTCAGTTAGTCAAAGAAGTTATGTAGCTGAAGAGGAGGAAATTGGTGATGGAAAAAGGGAGGGGAACATGATACAGTCATTGCTTGATATATTGAACCTCTATATCAGTGGTTCTCAACCTCCCCTTTACTCCCATGGAACATCCATGTGTTCAGTGTGCTGTGGCACACCGGTTGAGAACCACTCATTTTCCTTTTTATGAATTTTTTTCAGTTCACAGCCATTTGCTCTTTTACTTGCCTACTGAAAAGTTTCTGAATTCTGCATAACAAATTTTTTAATTATACTAATTCATTTTTTTTTGTCAAAATGAACAAAACTGTTCAGTGTCACAAAGTTTAAGGCCTGAATGCATGAACCTCATTCATGGGAAATAAAGGGACATTTAAGCTAAAGAGCTCTTTTTTCCAGGAGTCCATGTATTCTGAAAGGACTGCCAACTAAAGGAGGTTTCAGCATTTGGGCCTAAATCTGCTACACATGTCAGATTTACTTTCTTTTGTGCATCCTGGAAAATCGTAACTCGTATCTAAATTTAGCACATTCCACCTACTTATGAGTGTGGCCATGGGGATTAACCCCTTAACTGGGAAGTTAAGTTTTTCACCAAATGCATTTTAACCCATGGGAGGTCAGATGTCAAAAGAAGTCTAACCTGGTTAAGGAGACTCTACCAGTCAGTCTTAACCTTCTCATGAGCTTGAGGCTGAGTCCAAAATTCTACTCAGTTGGACAATTGAAGCCTTCAACTATCAGCTGTTTTATGGTCAAAGGTGGAATGTTAAGAAAATTTTCAAACTTTGAGCACTCTGTTGGCCATATCTCAAAAGAATTGTCTAAGAGAGAGCATGGCAGACAACCATTTGGGACTTTGTTTCCCATGAAAAGACAGCACTGGTGACTCATTCATTTTTTACAATATACATATAAGTACATACTGCAGTGTATGCTCATTTAGGTATGTGTACATACAGACATTACTGAAGCTGTATTTTTTACAATATGACGTGCTTGGGCTTTCACATTTTTTCAAGATGGATAACTACTTGCTTTTTTTTGCTGCAATAAGTAACATTTTGATGTGATACTCTCAAGATTTACTGGTCTTTTTTTTTTTAGCCTTATGTGGGGAATTTCTCAAAACAAGTTTTCCTTATAGCTTAAATTTTTTAGCCTATCCCCTTTAAGTTTGTTATATTGAGCATCTACAGTATTTTGCTCTAGGCTTAGGCTAGCTGAAGCCACTGGGGGTTAAGCTGAGTCTTGTGTGGCTGGCATTTTTTATTATCTTTTCCATGTCTTGAGATCTGTTGATACCTTTTGCATTTTTTGGTCTCCAGTGGCAGCAAATTTGGTCATAATTGCTTTAAGACATCATGACAGTATGTACTGAGCTGCTTGTCACTCAGGGGCCGTATTCATGAAAACTTCGTAAGAATGCGATATTCTTACGAACTTCGTATCTTTGGTATTCGCGGAACTTCGTAAGTCCTTGTCTCATTCTTACGAACACTGTTTGTATTCATGAAACTTTGTAGCAATGATAATGAGCTAGCCAATCATAACCGAGCTCGGGAGCTACCAAACCAATCGCTGAGTAGAAAACAACGTGGTTCTCACGCTGGCAGCATGACTCACGAGTCTCCCTATCATAGGAGCCTTATGCAGACTTTCTGCGCATTCCGTGCCGTTGTTTTTGCTCTTACAGGAAGTTTTAACACGACTGGAGATCCTGTCTAATCTTCGAAAACACCCTAAAAGACTGTACCCAGTGAATCTCAACGTAATAAAAACTGCCTCAAGGTTTCAGAAATACCCCAAGAAAAAGTTCTGAAAGCATTATCAATGTTCGCATCATGGAGAGTAGAGGAGACGACCGAATTTCACCAGTTAGAAAATTGGGATTCTCATTGAAGGAGTCGAGCAAAGGAAGAATGTCTTGCTGAAGAAACTCAGCTCAAGCGTTGTAGGAAAAATGAAATTGCAAGCATAGGATTTAGAGACTGAGGCAGTGAGCTGTCTCTCCTCAGTACGGAGAACTGCTAAAAAAGTAAAATCTAAGGACCTGAAGTGACGTGCAAAGGCGAGTAGCAGGACTGGCGGTAGATCTTTTCCACTGTCCGATCTCTGTCGAAAGATTTTTCAATAATTGAGCGGAAAAAGAGTTTTGCTGGAGCATTACCGTCTTACTTTTCTGACACTGGATGAATGTGAATAACCTCATAACCTCCGAGACAAAATCTTGCGAATCCTGTGTGCATATATCCTGTTAACCGCCCGGTGTGAATGAACCTTAGCTTAATTGAGACACCCAATGAAAGAGAGTTCCACAGATTCCCTCGACATCGTTATTGTGGCCACTTACGATACCTCGAGACCATTCGTAGACTTACGAAGAAAGATACGAACTTTTGCGCTTTCGTGAATACCAAAATTGAGCAGCATTCTTATGAACTGCGTACGAAGATCGTACGAACATCATACGATAAAAATGTTTCATGAATACCACTTACGAACTTTTCTCTTCTTCTCCGTATTCATTAAACATTCTTCGTAAGAATTTTTAGTGAATACGGCCCCAGGTCTGTGAGCTACAGTTGAATGGTGTGTGTTCTGTTGCCTGCAGTGATATTACAAATTGGAACATCATTTTTCTGTGATAGAATGATATCCTGGTTTGGTAATAATTTGATGATAACCCTTGGTAATAATTGAACTGCAAAAAACGACTCCTTCCACAGCAGTCAACTTCTTTCTGCACATATATGCTAAACTTCACCACTGAACTATTTTTCTCTCAGCCAGCTATCATGTTACTATATGGTTGATCTGCATGAGTGCAGTGCCTTCATAGAGCTTCCAATAAGAATGATCTGGCTGTGAAATTGAATATAGTGGCTGGGCAAGCTCACTTGAAGCTTGAAACTTGAACCTTTTAACAAGAACCAATTATGTTCAGCTTCAAGTGAATTCTCAAGGCAACTATATCCAGTTTCTCTACTGTCATCTTGAATGGTGGAGATGAATGAAATCTAACCTTTTTTGTTCAGTTTGGTTATCAATGGAAGTCTCAGGCCAGAAACGTTTGGAGCAACCTTTGTAGAAAAGAAAAAATTGTCTAAGTTTCATCTCAGAGTGGGAGAACAGTATGACCCTTCGTAGGGTGACCGTGTATTCACATATCCCGCAAGCACCGCCTAGGGGTAGCTGGGTTTCTCTTCTTGTAATCTGTGTCAACATTGTGGATATTCTCCGGAAAGAACTGGGAAAAATTTACGCGGGAAAATGTTCCTGTTCTGCCCCTCGCGATTTACCTTCCAATCATATCGGAAAATTTCCGGGTTTCTTTGAGATGTTTTAGTAAAACATGTCGTTAGGTATATTCATAAGAATGAAAGAAGGTTACTGATATGATTTACGTAAGCATTACATAACTCCTGGCTCTTGAATCGCGGCCTAAATGGTCGTGGACAGTTCGTTGCGAAGACGAAGTCGCGTGCATCTTTATAGTTTCGTCGCATTTGGCTGTTAACGAGGGCATTACAGGAGCTGGGATAACGTGATGAGAGGCCCTAGATGAAATTTCTAAAATAAACCTGTCGTCAATTGCAACTCATGAATTAGTAATGAAGTCAAAAATTAACATCGTGAGCCACTCTTTGTGTATGCCTCACCCTATTAGGCCGAGTTAATACTCGTGTAGACGTATACTCGTCGTAATCTCATCTAATCCAGCATGTCTAGCTGCTGGATTGCAATCTTATGATGCATCAATAAATACGCCAAACATGCAGCTGGATGCTGCATGTTCGCAAAAGGTTCGTGTTGTACAGCAAGCTGGATTGAATAGAAACCATTCCTTTTTAACATTTAGGATACCGTCGATCATGCAGTACAGCTGATGCAGTGCTGTATCTGCTGGATGAGCGTGGAGTTTTGAGGTCTGTTAAACGGACGGCTGCTGTGTACTGCATCGAGTATGCAGCATAATTTACTATCCTGTACGGCAGGAGTATGAACTCGGCCTTACGCTTACAACTTTGCTGTTCACATAAGTACGAAAACACCTAGACACTTTGTCTCAATGAAGTGAAAATTTACCCTTCCTAGTGCAGTTCTCTGACCCTGTAGATATTTTGACTCATTCCAGTGTCACACACGAAAACTCAAATTTGCCCACGAACAGTGTGGCTAAAAATATTAAAAGACGGAGACTTATTCTCTCCCTTTCCTTTCTCAAATTATATTCGTCAGGAACTCTAGTACCCCATTCCTTATTACCAGTTTTTTTCTTCACCTTGTCTGGAAGCAAGTGCCTCACCGCGCAAGTGTGACAATCTGTGTATGTCAAGAAATAGTGCAACGACGAAACGGGCTTGCGACGTTTTCTTCGCAACGAACATGAACTGTTCACGACCATTTTTAGCCAAGACGAAAGCGTCGGTCGTGGTATTACATCCCTTTTCATTGAAGCTTTTTTTTTATAATTTATTTCACTTTTCTATTCCTCTCCAGATGAATTTCTTCCACGAGGTGAATGACCACCATGTATCACCTTCTGTCAAAAATAGTCTTGCCTCCAACAAAATGGCAAGTAGGAATTTCTGGAGGAAACGTTATTTGCTGTAGGAGTGTCAAGCCTATGTGCTCTTCATTTGGTGAGTGGACCTTTCTTTCATCCCTTAAGGGCAGCAGTTTCCTAATTTTTGAGAGCGAAAGATGTATCAATTGCAAATACGCGATGGATTGTATTGATATTTCCGTAGAGAAAGTTAAGGAACGAACGTTTAATTTTAATGTGAAAATGTTATAGGCAAGTCCGGAATCACCGAGTAGAAAGAAGGCTTTCGTGGGACAGAAAAAGAGTTGATGAACACACAGACCAGACAGGTGGCGTCTTGTCCGTTTCTAAGCTGCTTCACCGCGTTCAATTTTCCTCGACCATCCTCACGAAAGACCCCGTTTCTCTTGATCTGTTGCGGAGCAGAAGGTTTCTGTTAATTTCTTTATGAAGCAGAACAATTCATGGAATTAGAATTCCTGCATGCATAGTCGACGCTTGATATAATGAACCTCTATTTAACGACTTTTTTTTAGCCTGCCCCTTCGAGTTCGTTATATCGAGCGTTGATTGTACTTTCTCGAGTCAACTCTACGTTACCTCGTATTTCCTATCGTCTCAGTGTTTTCCATAAGTAATGTTACATTTCATTTTTCTTGTCTCAAATGCCAACCATATGGCGACGCGTTCAATTTGCCCCAGGGACCTCATCGTAGTCGTTAGATGGATCTCGTTTAAAAGTTCACGAACTCGAGCCAATTGGTCAAAGAGTTCATGAGTTACAAGCCAATGGAACACGCTGATACGCTCTAACGTATTTTTTTTCTTTATTCATTCGAATGAAAATTCGTTGCCGCTTTGCATCATTCAGGGAGAATCCTCTTCAAGAAGCAAATCCATTTTGTTTCTGTTAAGTTTTAGCACTCCCTGGGGATGACCTGCTAGAACGAATAGAACGATTCATTCCTGTCTTCTTTTGCTAAAACTTTGTGCTTATAAATGCCAGGGGCCTATTCCGCAGAAGATTTACAAGCCATACGCTACAAGTTACAAGTGAGAGGCTGTATTTACAAGTATGTGTATTTTCTGTTCCACAGAGTTTGCGCTAGTGCTTGTAAATCGATAAGTACAAGGCACTGGAGCCTGCTCATATTACAAGTTCTGAGTGCATTCCAGAGTTCTCTATCGAGTAGCACTCGTGGAGTGACACCAAAAGAGGTTTCAACAATGAAAGCGTATGGATATCTCATATAACGAGGAGCTGGATCGAATCGAAATGCGGAATCGAATATGCCCAACTAAGTGGGGAAGCTGTTCGAGTCCATTGATAATACCCTACACCAAACAGAGTCCACACTTATATTCAAGGTTAATTCTATCAAAGACGGCGCCAAGAAAGTTGCTGTGATCCTTCTTTAGCTGGCAATACTTGTAGTCAGGAATTTCATTTTCTGCGGCGCTGGATTTTATTCTTTCAAGTTTTTTTTTGCAACATAAGCATATAAGCCCAACTCTACTGTATTGTACCACATTAAAAATATGCCCATATTATCCTATGCAATGGTCACAACAGGAAAATACATAGTCTCTGCTAGACACAGGAGTGCAGAAAATAAATTTACCAAACATGAAAGTCTTGTAGAAATTAGAGCTACAAGTACAAGTCTATAGACTAGTACTTGTAAAACATCTGGCTCTGTTGGAACAGAATCCATTTTCCCAAACTCAATTCGCTTGTACGAGGTGCGTTCAAGTTCTAAGGTCTCCTAATTTTTTTCTGACAAACTACTTACACCAGAAAGTTGAAACATCTGTCACTTCTCAACATAATCTCCCTGTAGACGAACACATTTTTCACAACGTCGACGCCATGACTCCATGGCTGCCGCGAACGCTTCTTTAGGGGTCTGTTTTGCCCACTGGAAAATCGCTGATGCAATAGCGGCCCGACTGGAAAATGGGCGGCCACGGAGAGTGTCCTTCATCGTTGGAAAAAGCCAAAAATCGCTGGGAGCGAGGTCAGGTGAGTAGGGAGCATGAGACACCACTTCATAGTTGTTGTCACGAAGAAACTCCTGAGTTAGGATCGCCCGATGAGCAGGAGCGTTGTCTTGATGGAAAAGCACACGTGCAGCCTTTTCCGGTCGTTTTGCTTGCAATGCTGGAAGGAGCTTCGTCCTTAAAACATGTTCGTAGGATGCAGCCGTCACCGTAGTGCCCTTTGGAACACAATGAGTTAGGATTACGCCTTCACTGTCCCAAAACATGGCCACCATCATTTTCTCCGCACTGGCGGTAACCCGAAATTTCTTCGGTGGCGGTGAGTCAGTGTGCTTCCATTGTGCCGACTGCCGTTTCGTTTCAGGATTGAAAAACGGCATCCATGTCTCATCCATTGTGACAATTGATGAAAAGAAAGCACCATTCATGCCATCATCGCGTGTCAACATCGCCTGACAAATTGTCACCCGCGCAGCCTTGTGTTCGTCGGTCAGCATTCGGGGCACCCACCGTGAAGACACTTTCCGCATTTTCAGGTCTTCATGCAGGACGGTGTGCGCAGATCCCATGGAAATGCCCGCTTTGGAGGCGATATCTCTCACACCTAATCGGCGGTCCTCCATAACAATTTGCTCCACTCGCGCAAGCATGTTGTCGGTCCGGCTGGTTCGTGGCCGCGGCTGCTTCGGTTCGTTGTCACACGACGTTCGGCCTTCTTTGAACTGTCGCACCCACGAACGCACATTTTTCACATCCATAACACCATCACAGCATGTCTCACTCAATCGACGATGAATTTCAATGGGTGTTACGCCCCGCAAGTGGAGAAAACGGATGATTACACGCTGTTCTTGTACACTGAACGTCGCCATTTTAAGTATTGAAAACGCTTCTCACTCGTGCGGCAGCTACAAGAACCCTGTGCGCTGTACGGTGCTGCCATCTCGTTCATGCATAAACAAAGAGTACCCGCGTATTTTAAGCTCAAACGCATGTTTCCTTCTGCACCCGGTCCCCAGAAAAAAATTAGGAGACCTTAGAACTTGAACGCACCTCGTAAATGGATGAACTTGTAAATCTTCGTTGTACAGTTTTCTTTTGTGGAACAAAAACTTGCTTCTACAAGTAATGGACTTGTTGCTTGTAAGTCTTCTGTGGAATGGGCCCCAGATGGTAGGCCAGCAATATTCATTTCGCAATTTTTTTATTTTTGACTCTTGACCTTTTGCTCCAATTGGTTCGAGACCGTGAACACATATTTTACCAGGCGATGTCTTATTTACCCGTGACCTCGGTGGACGCAATTGGCCAGCGCTGCCCAACCTGTGGACCGCAGGCCTTCTTTAGCTCCTTTCGATTTTTTGGCCCGCTTTCCCCATGCCTACCCCCTAAGCAGTGCTGTGAACTCGTTCAATCAGCTGACAGTTGCGTTGACCTTGACAAGGACCGAGATAGGAAGACTGACACCCAACCAGTTTTCGAGGTTCGGTTGCAACTCTTTCTCGTGCTTTCGTATTGTGCGATCCCCGTGACATTTTGAAGGCCAGCTCCTCAAGAAAACGAAAGGTAGATGACGAAAATCGAGACTTCAAAGACAGCTGGACGGAGGACTATCTTTTTATCTTGCCAAATGTACCCAATCCAAAACCTCTCTGTCTGCTTTGCCAAGCTACTGTTTCTATCAAGAGCGGAAACGTGAAGACGCATTATGAAACGAAGCACCGCAATTTCGATGAAAATTTCCCTAAAGGATCGCCACTCAGGCGATAAAAAATTGATTCTTTCATGCAATCGCATGCTAGATGAAACATTATCATGGTTTGGTCAATGAACGTTTCCCAGCGCGCAGCAGAAGCTTCATTACGAGTAGCTTGGAAACTGGGAAAGGAGAGAAAGCCATTCTCTGATTCAGAATTGATCAAGGACTGCATGCTTGAAGTCGTCGACACTTTGACGGAAATGTGAAAAAAAACTTGTCATTCCTGCCCTTAAGGTACTATGGGAAGATGAAAATCGACCCCCCTGGATCGAAATTCCGCTTTATAATTGTTGTAAGGGACCTCAAGAAAGGGCCTTGGAGCCGATTCCTGACTCTCTGCGGTCACGCCCGGGGCCATGATTTGAGGTCAAAGGTCACAATTTACATGCATGTCTTTGAAAATGTGTATCTCCCCAACCATTGG
>CAJPEV010002061.1:0-46687 GCA_905338385.1 Darwinula stevensoni
TTCACTAAGAATGGCATTTTCCGCAGTGTGTAATGGGAAAGTTTGATGCTGGCAGATCGTGACGGAATTTTGATTTTCTAAAGTAGTTGCGTGGATGGAGCCGCGAAATAAATCTTTCAGATCCCTGCATGCCGTTTCACTAAGAATGGCATTTTCCGCCGTGTGTAATGGGAAAGTTTGATACTGGCAGATCGTAACGAAATTGTGCTTTTCCATTACAATTGAGCAGATTTAGCTGCAATATCCAAATTATAGGTCCGTGAATACCGTTTCCATGAAAATGCCTTTTTCCGCAGTGTGTAATGGGAAAGTTTTCACGCTGGCAGATCGTGACGGAATTGTGATTTTCTACTGTAGTTGAGCGCATGGAGCCGGGAAATATTTCTTTCAGGTCCTTGGATGCTGTTTCACTTGGAATGGTATTTTCCGCTGTTTGCAATGGGAAAGTTTGATGCTGGCAGATCGTAACGAAGTTATGCTTTTCGACTGTAGATGCGCGCATGGTGCCGCAAAAGCGTGGTTTCATGTCTTAGCAGGACATTTCCATGAAAAGTGGTTTTTCCATTTTGTGTAATGTTTAAATTTAATGCTGGCAGATCCCTGGATCCCGTTTCACTAAGAATGGTATTTGCTGCTGTGTGTCATGGGAAAGTTTGATGCTGGCATATCGTGACGGAATTGTGCTTCCTGCTGACATTGCGCTGCACTTTTTACTTACAGTGCCCATAAGGACTCGAGACGTTCTAAGTGCGACGAATGATGGAAAACCAATGTAGGGAACACGATGAAAACTTGATCAAAAGAATATTACTTACTACCTACTGTAGTGATCCAGAAATGAGATTACCCCGGGATACTGTAATGCAGGTGGCCGGGAGGGGAGAGTTGGATGACATGAGAGGACAAAAATAAGATGGGGACGGTCGGGAATCGAACCCGATCAGGGGGATCGTCGGCCAGGTATGCTACCACTGCACCACCGAATCCAGAAGTTAATCGGTCCTCTCATTGCCATCTCAGACAATACAGCACCCCGGAAAAGTACCCCGGGAGTGAACATTTTGGATGGAAAAATAGCCCTCGACCTTCCCTGGATGAAAGAGGAGGCCATGCAATGTTTGTTGGCACTGGTTCCTGCGGGGTCCGAAAGCATAAGGGAACAGACAGACAGACAAACTTTCTTCTTTATATATATAGAGATGGGTCACACCGATCCAGCCTCACAAAAGCACTTTCGTTCATTAGTAAGTTAAATGCCTAGATATGAACAAGTCCAACACAATCGATTAATTGGCTTTAAAAGTATATACATATGTGGTTTTTATAGAATCTCCTTTTTCTAAATTTACGTTTGTATTGAGACAATTCCACCATGTGAGATGCTCGGGGAGAATTTTTTTTTCTTTTTCCTTGTTTACTGCGATAGAGTTTAGGCCAGGCGTTATTTCAGCCACTGTCATAACTGGCGTTCATCAAGAATTTTTAGGTGATCGTATTGAATTCTGGGCGATTGGCTAAACTACTCAGCGAACCATGATGAAGTACAAACAAAAAATCCAAACTGTAGATAAAAACCAAGGGATTTTTTTTTTTACCGTGAAGGAATCCATTGAATAGAGGTTAATTTAATGATGACACTTCCACCATGAATTCCACAACAGCATTGATTCAATGTTAAGTCAATGTAGGTGTATCTACGGTGATGGTCAGTTGAGCATACGTAGCTGCAACTTCCAGTTTATAGCATGCCGTTTCAATGAGAATGGTTTTTTCCGCTGTGTGTAATGGGAAAGTTTGATTTTGCCGGATCGGGACGAAATTGTGCTAATCTACAGCAGTTGCGCGCATGGAGCTGCAAAGTACTTGTTTCAGGTTGTCGCAAGCCGTTTCACTAAGAATGGCATTTTCCGCAGTGTGTATTGGGAAAGTTTGATGCTGGTAGATCGTAACGAAATTGTGCTTTTCTTCTGTAGATGCGCGTATGGTGCTGCAAAAGCGTGGTTTCAGGTCCTCGCAGGACATTTCCATGAAAAGTTGTTTTTCCCTGGTGTGTAATATTTAAATTTGATGCTGGCAGATCGTTACGAAGTTGTGATTTTCTACAGTAGTTCCGCGAATGGAGCCGCGAAATCATTCTTTCAGATCCCTGCATCCCGTTTCACTAAAAATGGCATTTGCCGCTGTGTGTAATGGGATAGTTTGATGCTGACAGATCGTAACGAAATTGTGTTTTTCTACTGCAATTGAGGAGATTTACCTGCAATATCCAAATTATAGGTCCGTGAATGCCGTTTCCATGAGAATGCCTTTTTCCGCAGTGTGTAATGGGAAAGTTTTAATTCTGGCAGATCATGACTAAATTGTAGTTGCGCGCATGGAGCCGCGAAATCATTCTTTCAGATCCCTGCATCCCATTTCGCTAAGAATGGCATTTTCCGCAGTGTGTAATGGGAAAGTTTGATGCTGGCAGATCGTGACGGAATTGTGCTTTTCTACTGCAATTGAGCTGATTTAGCTGCAATATCCAAATTATAGGTCCGTGAATGCCGTTTCCATTAGAATGCCTTTTCCCGCAGTGTGTAATGGGAAAGTTTGATGCTGGCAGATCGTAACGAATTTATAATTTTCTACTGTAGATGCGCGCATAGAGCCGGAAAAGCGTGGTATCAGGTCCTCCCATCACACTTCCATAAAAGGTTGTTCTTCCATTTTGTGTAATGTTTAAATTTGATGCTGGCAGATCGTAACGAAATTGTGCTTCTCTACAGTAGTTGCGCGCATGGAGCCGCGAAATCATTGTTCCACGTCCTTGCATGCCGTTTCACTAAGAATGACATTTTCCGCAGTGTGTAATGGGAAAGTTTGATGCTGGCAGATCGTGACGGAATTTTGATTTTCTAAAGTAGTTGCGTGGATGGAGCCGAGAAATCATCCTTTCAGATCCCTGCATCCCGTTTCACTAAGAATGGCATATTCCGCCGTGTGTAATGGGAAAGTTTGAAAATGGCAGATCGTAACGAAATTGTTTTTCGACTGCAATTGAGCTAATTTAGCTGGAATATCCTAATTATAGGTCCGTGAATGCCGTTTCCATGAAAATGCCTTTTTCCGCAGTGTATAATGGGAAAGTTTGATGCTGGCAGATCGTAACGAATTTTGCTTTTCTACAGTAGTTGCGCGGCTTGAGCCGCGAAATCATTCTTTCAGATCCATGGATGTCGCTTCATTAAGAATGGGATTTTCCGCAGTGTGTAATGGGAAAGTTTAATGCTGGCAGATCGTAACGAAATTTTGCTTTTCTACTATGGATGCGCGCATGGAGCCGCAAAAGTGTGGTTTCAGGTCCTCGCAGGACATTTCCATGAAAAGTGGTTTTTCCTTTTTGTGTAATATTTAAATTTGATGCTGGCAGATCGGGACGGAATTGTGATTTTCTACAGTAGTTGTGTGGATGGAGCCGCGAAATCAACTTTTCAGATCCATGGATGTCGCTTCATTAAGAATGGCATTTTCCGCAGTGTGTAATGAGAAAGTTTCATGCTAGCAGATCGTGACGGAATTGTGATTTTCTACTGTAGATGCGCGCATGGAGCCGCAAACGTGTGGTTTCAGGTCCTCGCAGGACATTTCCATGAAAAGTGGTTTTTCCATTTTGTGTAATGTTTAAATTTAATGCTGGCAGATCCCTGGATCCCGTTTCACTAAGAATGGCATTTGCTGCTGTGTGTAATGGGAAAGTTTGATGCTGGCATATCGTGACGGAATTGTGCTTTTCTACAGTAGTTGCGCGGATTGAGCCGCGAAATCATTCTTTCAGATCCATGGATGTCGCTTCATTAAGAATGTCATTTTCTGCAGTGTGTAATGTGAAAGTTTGATACTGGGAGATCGTAACGAAATTATTTTTTTCGACTGCAATTGAGCAGATTTTGCTGCAATATCCAAATTATAGGTCCGTGAATGCCGTTTCCATAATAATGCCTTTTTCCGCAGCGTGCAATGGAAAAATGTGATGCTGGCAGACCGTAACGAATTTATAATTTTCTACTGTAGATGCGCGCATGGAGCCGGAAAAGCGTGGTTTCAGGTCCTCCCATCACACTTCCATAAAAGGTTGTTCTTCCATTTTGTGTAATGTTTAAATTTGATGCATTGTGCTTTTCTACAGTAGTTGCGCGGATTGAGCCGCGAAATCATTCTTTCAGATCCATGGATGTCGCTTCATTAAGAATGTCATTTTCCGCAGTGTGTAATGTGAAAGTTTGATGCTGGCAGATCGGGACGGAATTGTGATTTTCTACAGTAGTTGCGCGGATGGAGCCGCGAAATCATTCTTTCAGATCCTTACATCCCGTTTCACTAAGAATGGCATTTCCCTCTGTGTGTAATGGGAAAGTTTGATGCTGGCAGATCGTAACGAAATTTTGCTTTTCTACTGTAGATGCGCGCATGGAGCCGCAAAAGCGTGGTTTCAGGTCCTCGCAGTACATTTCCATGAAAAGTGGTTTTTCCATTTTGTGTAATGTTTAAATTTGATGCTGGCAGGTCGTGACGGAATTGTGATTTTCTACAGTAGTTGCGCTGATGGAGCCGCGAAATCATCCTTTCAGATCCCTGCATCCCGTTTCACTAAGAATGCCTTTTTCCGCAGTGTGTAATGGGAAAGTTTAATGCTGGCAGATCGTAACGAAATTTTGCTTTTCTACTGTGGATGCGCGCATGGTGCCGCAAAAACGTGGTTTCAGGTCCTCGCAGGACATTTCTATGAAAAGTGGTTTTTCCATTTTGTGTAATGCATAAATTTGTTGTTTCCTGATCGGGACGAAATTGTGCTTTTCCACTGCAATTCAGCAGATTTAACAGCAATATCCAAATTATAGGTCCGTGAATGCCGTTTCCATGAGAATGCCTTTTTCCGCAGTGTGTAATGGGAAAGTTTTAATCCTGGCAGATCATGACTAAATTGTAGTTGCGCGCATGGAGCCGCGAAATCATTCTTTGAGATCCCTGCATCCCATTTCGCTAAGAATGGCATTTTCCGCAGTGTGTAATGGGAAAATTTGATGCTGGGAGATCGTAACGAAATTTTCCTTTTCTACTATAGATGCGCGTATGGAGCCGCAAAAGCGTGGTTTCAGGTCCTCGCACTACATTTCCATAAAAGGTTGTTCTTCCATTATGTGTAATGTTTAAATTTGATGCTGGCAGATCGTGACGGAATTGTGCTTTTCTACAGTAGTTGCGCGCATGGAGCCGCGAAATCATTGTTCCACGTTCTTCCATGCCGTTTCACTAAGAATGGCATTTTCCGCAGTGTGTAATGGGAAAGTTTGATGCTGGCAGATCGTGACGGAATTTTGATTTTCTAAAGTAGTTGCGCCGATGGAGCCGCCAAATCATTCTTTCAGATCCCTGCATCCCGTTTCACTAAGAATGGCATTTTCCGCCGTGTGTAATGGGAAACTTTGATACTGGCAGATCTTAACGAAATTATGTTTTTCGACTGCAATTGAGCTGATTTAGCTGCAATATCCTAATTATAGGTCCATGAATGCCGTTTCCATGAAAATGCCTTTTTCCGCAGTGTATAATGGGATAGTTTTCATACTGGCAGATCGTGACGGAATTGTGCTTTTCTACAGTAGTTGCGCGGATGGAGCCGCGAAATCATTGTTTCACGTCCTTGCATCCCGTTTCACTAAGAATGGCATTTTTCGCAGTGTGTAATGGGAAATTTTGATGCTGGCAGATCGTAACGAAATTTTGCTTTTCTATTGTAGATGCGCGCATGGAGCCGCAAAAGCGTGGTTTCAGGTCCTCGCAGTACATTTCCATGAGAAGTGGTTTTTCCATTATGTGTAATATTTAAATTTGATGCTGGCAGATCGGGACGAAATTGTGCTTTTCCACTACAATTCAGCAGATTTAGCTGCAATATCCAAATTATAGGTCCGTGAATGCCGTTTCCATGAAAATGCCTTTTTCCGCAGTGTGTCATGGGAAAGTTTTCACGCTGGCAGATCGTGACGGAATTGTGATTTTCTACTGTAGTTGAGCGCATGGAGCCGCGAAATATTTCTTTCAGGTCCTTGGATGCTGTTTCACTTGGAATGGTATTTTCCGCTGTTTGCAATTGGAAAGTTTGATGGTTGCAGATCGTAACGAAATTTTCCTTTTCTACTGTAGTTGCGCGCATGGACCTGCGAAATCATTGTTTCACGTCCTTGCATGCCGTTTCACTAAGAATTATATTTGCCGCTGTGTGTAATGGGAAAGTTTGATGCTGGCAGATCGTAACGAAGTTATGCTTTTCGACTGTAGATGCGAGCATGGTGCCGCAAAAGCGTGGTTTCAGGTCTTAGCAGGACATTTCCATGAAAAGTGGTTTTTCCCTGGTGTGTAATATTGAAATTTGATGATGGCAGATCGGGACGAAATTGTGCTTTTCTACTGCAATTGAGCTGATTTAGCTGCAATATCCAAATTATAGGTCCGTGAATGCCGTTTCCATTAGAATGCCTTTTTCCGCAGTGTATAATGGGAAAGTTTGATGCTGGCAGATCGTAACGAAATTTTGCTTTTCTACTGTGGATGCGCGCATGGTGCCGCAAAAACGTGGTTTCAGGTCCTCGCAGGACATTTCCATGAAAAGTGGTTTTTCCATTTTGTGTAATGTTTAAATTTAATGCTGGCAGATCCCTGGATCCCGTTTCACTAAGAATGGCATTTGCCGCTGTGTGTAATATTTAAATTTGATGCTGGCAGATCGTAACGAAATTATGCTTTTCGACTGCAATTGAGCAGATTTTGCTGCAATATCCAAATTATAGGTCCGTGAATGCCGTTTCCATAATAATGCCTTTTTCCGCAGCGTGCAATGGAAAAATTTGATGCTGGCAGATCGTAACGAAATTTTGCTTTTCTATGGTAGATGCGCGCATGGAGCCGCAAAAGGTTGGTTTCAGGTCCTCGCAGTACATTTCCATGAAAAGTGGTTTTTCCATTATGTGTAATATTTAAATTTGATGCTGGCAGATCGGGACGAAATTGTGCTTTACTACAGTAGTTGCACGGATGGAGCCGCGAAATCATTCTTTCAGATCCCTGCATCCCGTTTCACTAAGAATGGCATTTTCCGCAGTGTGTAATGGGAAAGTTTGATGCTGGCAGATCGTAACGAAATTTTGCTTTTCTACTGTAGATACGCGCATGGAGCCGCAAAAGCGTGGTTTCAGGTCCTCGCAGTACATTTCCATGAAAAGTGATTTTTCCCTGGTGTGTAATATTGAAATTTGATGCTGGCAGATCGTGACGAAATTGTGCTTTTCTACTGCAATTGAGCTGATTTAGCTGCAATATCCAAATTATAGGTCCGTGAATGCCGTTTCCATTAGAATGCCTTTTCCCGCAGTGTGTAATGGGAAATTTTGATGCTGGCAGATCGCAACGAAATTATAATTTTCTACTGTAGATGCGCGCATGGTGCCGCAAAAGCGTGGTTTCAGGTCCTCGCATCACACTTCCATAAAAGGTGGTTCTTCCATGTTGTGTAATGTTTAAATTTGATGCTGGCAGATCGTGACGAAATTGTGCTTTTCTACTGTGGATGCGCGCATGGTGCCGCAAAAACGTGGTTTCAGGTCCTCGCAGGACATTTCCATGAAAAGTGGTTTTTCCATTTTGTGTAATGCTTAAATTTGTTGTTTCCTGATCGGGACGAAATTGTGCTTTTCCACTGCAATTCAGCAGATTTAACAGCAATATCCAAATTATAGGTCCATGAAAGCCGTTCCCATGAGAATGCCTTTTTCCGCAGTGTGTAATGGGAAAGTTTGATGCTGGCAGATCGTGACGGAATTGTGATTTTCTACTGTAGTTGCGAGCATGGAGCCGCGAAATAATTCTTTCAGGTCCTTGCATGCTGTTTCACAAAGAATGGCATTTTCCGCAGAGTGTAATGGAAAGTTTGATGCTGGCAGATCGTGACGGAATTGTGATTTTCTACTGTAGTTGCGCGCATCGAGCTGCAAAAGCGTGGTTTTAGGTCCTCGCAGGACATTTCCATGAAAAGTGATTATTATGTGTAATGCTTAAATTTGATGCTGGCAGATTGGGACGAAATTGTGCTTTTCCACTACAATTCAGCAGATTTACCTGCAATATCCCAATTATAGGTCCGTGAATGCCGTTTCCATGAGAGTGTCTTTTTCCGCAGTGTGTAATGCGAATGTTTTAATGCTGGCAGATCATGACTAAATTGTAGTTGCGCGCATGGAGCCGCGATATCATTGTTTTACGTCCTTGCATGCTGTGTCACTAAGAATGGCATTTTCCGCAGTGTGTAATGGAAAGTTTGATGCTGGCAGATCGTGACGGAATTGTGATTTTCTACTGTAGTTGCGCGCATGGAGCTGCAAAAGCGTGGTTTCAGGTCCTCGCAAGACATTTCCATGAAAAGTGGTTTTTCCATTTTGTGTAATATTTAAATTTGATGCTGGCAGATTGGGACGAAATTGTGCTTTTCTACAGTAGTTGCGCGCATGGAGCTGCGAAATCATTGTTTCACGTCCTTGCATGCCGTTTCACTAAGAATTGTATTTGCCGCTGTGTGTAATGGGAAAGTTTGATGCTGGCAGATCGTATCGAAATCATGCTTTTCGACTGCAATTGAGCAGATTTTGCTGCAATATCCAAATTATAGGTCCGTGAATGCCGTTTCCATAATAATGCCTTTTTCCGCAGTGTGTAATGGGAAAGTTTGATGCTGGCAGATCGTGACGGAATTGTGATTTTCTACAGTAGTTGCGTGGATGGAGCCGCGAAATCAATTTTTCAGATCCCTGCATGCCGTTTCACAAAGAATGGCATTTTCCGCATTGTGTAATGTGAAAGGTTGATGCTGGCAGATCGTGACGGAATTGTGATTTTCCACTGTATTTGCGCGCATGGAGCCGCGAAATAATTCTTTCAGGTCCTTGCATGCTGTTTCACAAAGAATGGCATTTTCCGCAGTGTGTAATGGAAAGTTTGATGCTGGCAGATCGTGACGTAATTGTGATTTTCTACTGTATTTCCGCGCATGGAGCTGCAAAAGCGTGGTTTCAGGTCCTCGCAGGACATTTCCAGGAAAAGTGGTTTTTCCATTTTGTGTGATACTTAAATTTGATGCTGGCAGATCAGGACGAAATTGTGCTTTTCTGCTTCAGTTGCGCGCATAGAGCTGAAAAATTCAGATTATATGTCCTTGCATGCCGTTTCCATCGGAATCGTGGTGTGTAATGTGAAGGTTCGGTAGTGTCAAATTTATGAAATAATTGTAATTTCATACTGCAGTTTCGCACATACAACCACATTATTTAAGGTTTCAGGTTCTTCCATAATCGAGTTCTCAGTTTAAGGCGTTTCCATGAGATTGAGCTGCAATATCAAATTATCGGTCCTCGCAGGACATTTCCATGAAAGTGGTTTTTCCATGGTGTGTAATGTTTACATTTGAGGCTGGCAGATCATGACTAAATTGTAGTTGCGCTCATGGAGCCGCAAAATCCAGATTATAGATCGTGACGAAATTGTCCTTTTCTACTGCAGTTGCGCAGTAGAAACTCGGTTTGTTTGAAGAAAGGGTATGCCAGTCAAAATTATTTTTCTCTATGCTACATTAAATATCTGAAATTCACCTTCGTATCGTTACTACCGTTACTTATTGTCTCATCCTTGTGCGTATATAGACTTGATTATCTAATTGTGCTGAATTGTGCCTCCCTGGCCAAGAACCAGAGACCGGCCAGAAGCTGGTGTTCACTTAATATACGGCCGGGCAGGCTGGTATTGGGAAAGTCGGTTGCCCACTTAAAAAACGTTTTTTTGTCTGTTAATCTATGAAATTACCTGGCAATTACCACATATGATGGTCACATTAGTACTACTTCGTGCGACGTCAAAAAAAGACAGTATGTAGTTGGTGGAGAGAAGTTCTAACGCGAAAGATAAGGGGTAGACCTAAACATCACGCATCGGGAAGCCAGCGAGACTCACACAACTTTTAGAATTATAATTATTCTTCCTTCTGAAATACGAAGTATCCAGAAGAAATCAGCATCATATTCTGCTATTCTCTTTTGTGTAATGTAATTCAATTTAGTTATCGCTGCTCATCAGACGTCGCGAATGTCACGACCGAGGTGGTCGGCCTGCGGACCGACGGACGTCGGTCTGACGGCGGACCTTCAATTTGGCATTTGGTCATGCCAAATTGAAGCTCTCTAATTAAGTAGTTTTTGAGGTGCAGCACAAGGCCGTATTTAGGCCCCCCCCCGGAATATCTCATTAAAATTTTTGCAATCTCGTTATTCGTCGGTGTAAACGCTCTACACTTTTCTGCGTTCTCCCCCACCCCCATCGGCAGTTATGTGAACTCGTTTGCTACACTGACAGTTGCGTTCACCTTGAGGACAATCAGTCCGCTACTTCCCAATAAAGCTTTTAGTTACCGTGTCTCGTTTTCCTGTGTTGGCGGGGCCAGTGACAGTGATTGCCAGCTCCTCCTCAAAAATCGAAATGTCGGCGGCTAATATCGCGAATTCAAAGACAGCTGGACGGAAGACTATCTCTTCGTGTTGCCTTAACTTTACGGTTAACCCATTTGCGTGGCTAAGTTCGTTAGTAATATCAACGGAGTCTTTTTTAATCCAAAAAGTGGAGAATGTCCGAGTGTTCTTTACAGGGCTGAAAATGAAACGCTCTGCGAATAAGAAGCAAACTTCGCTATTTGAATTCCTATCAAATAAATCGAAACAAGAGGATCCAAGAACAATAACATCTGTGACCAAGGAAAATGGAGAAGCAGAATCTGCGTCGGCCGGAAAAGAAGACCTGAATGCTATTGAAACAGCGGCCAGTAAATCCCAGCCTACTGATCGCGTGGCGAGCTCACAAACAATTGTCCAGTGACTGCAGTGATAGAGATATTGGATTGTATTTGACAAAGAATGCGGATGACGTCACAAAAGAAATGCTCTTGAAGTCCCCATGGATCCCTCCACCAACGTATGAGTTTCCACCAATTTCCAAGTGGAAACTACGATTTCAGCTTACATGGATCGAACGTTTTCCGTGGCTTGCCTATTCACAGCATGAAGAGGGTGCATTGTGGAAAGTATGCGTGGTATTTGCAATGGAAACTGGGGGTAACGGTGGCCCCCAGCGACTCGGTGCTCTAGTCACGAAAAGTTTCCGTAACTGGAAGGACGCTTTGGAAATATTTCACCTTGGGTGTTGTGCGAAATATTGGAGTGCAGGTGTCCAAAATGACTTCATAAACATTTGCGGAGATCTCATCAAGGAACAGATAGTGATTAAAGTCAATAAAGCCCAATGTTTCGCAGTGCTCGCTGACGAAACAACAGATGTTTCGAGAACGGAGCAGGTGTCAATCTGCCTGCGGTATGTGGATGATAGTGACGGCAGAGTACACGAACACTTTTTGGAGTTTGCTCCTGCTACAGACCTGACTGGCCGATGACTTGCATCCATCATCATGGGCTGTCTGAAGAGAAACGGTGTCAACGTAGAAAACCTTGTCGGGCAGGGGTACGACTGAGCGTCTGCCACGAGCGGCCATCTCCAAGGAGCACAAGTTCATGTGAGGAATGTCCTATGGCATTGTGCGTTCATTGTGCTGCGCATTCCTTAAACCTAGTGTTAGGAGATTCTTGCACGATACCGATGATACGGAACTGTCTAGGTACTGCTGTAGCTGTAGGATCGTACTTCCGTTCTTCTGCCCAAAGGTCCCAAGTTCTCAAGCAGGCCATTGAAGAACATCTACCGAAATCGAGACATGGAATCCTTCTAGCGATGTGCGAGACGCGTTGGGTGCTAAAACATGAGGCTCTTCTGAGATTTAAGGAGATCTTCCTGCCCATTGTCAGTGCACTCGGGGAGCTTCAAGAATCTGTCATCCGGGAGGCGGCAGAAAAAGCGCACCAGCTCCATTGTGCAGTGACTAGTTGGCAGTTTGTCATTGCGCTCTTCGTGGCGGAGAAACTGTTTTCTTGCACCCTTCCGTTGTGTAAAATATTACAGAAAGTGGACTGTGACCTCGGAAAGGCTTATGGCCACGTCGAAGATATTATGGACATGATGGACGAGACACGGTCGAATGCAGAAGGGGGGGGGATAACGGGATAACGTTCCTGTAGAGAAGACACCTGAAGAATTTCACGGGAGAGCACTATATCTGCCATTCCTTGATCACGTGAGGACGCAGCTGAGGGAGAGGTTCTCCAAACACAAATATATTATCAGCACTTTGCAGAAGGCGATCCCAAAATTTTGCATCTGTTGCGAGTCTTCAGATCTGATGGAATGCATTGAATTTCATGCTGCACTTCTGCCTGAACCAAAAGTATTCTCAGCTGAGTTCATGATTTGGAAAGCCAAGTGGTTGAAGACGGCGAAAGCCAGCAGACCAGGATCAGCTCTGGAAGCTTGTGGCGAGCGTAGTTCAGAGTTTTATCCCAACACAAACAAGCTTCTCAAGATACTAGTAACTCTGCCGATTTCCACTTCGACTGCCGAAAGGTCATTTTCAACCTTAAAGCGCCTCAAAACCTACCTGCGGAATTCTACAGGAGAGAACCGCCTAACAGGACTTGCACTGCTGAACATTCGCAGAACCATTCCTGTTGACCCTGGTGAAGTTGTCCGGAGGTTCGCCTTAAAACCTCGGCGGGAAAATTTCGTGCTCTAAAGACACAAAGGTTTTTTTTTTCCCCATTGACTACATTCCTGAACTAACCAAAACTGGGACTCTTCCTTTCACTCCTTCAGTCTCGAGGAGTTCCACGTTTCCACGATTTTTAGTATAGGTTCATTATGTATTTTTGGTAGGCAGTGATTTTCAGCATTAAAAATACGGGACGATTCTGCAGTACTTGGTCTTTTCTATGTTTAATAGCTTGTGACTTATTAAACACTGCAACTTATAGAAAAATCCAAATATGTCACAAATAATATGCGATTCATGGAGTTTCTTTTTGTTAAAAGATAAACGGTCAAAGGACCATTAATTCTATTTTTAAAATGTCATTTTCATTATTTTCAATAACTCATGAAAATGTAGTGTTCTTAATATTATTTTATTCTGCATAAAAATAGTCATGAAACAAACCAAATACCAACCGTTGTATCTACTGCCGATTACACGAAAAGGATCGGAAGGAAAAGAAAGGGCCAAGGCTCCGGTGTATCTTACCTCGTGGTCGATCGATACCCAAATTATCAATGCCAATTACCAAACACAGCAAAACTCCTTTGCTTCAGGGTCATCCCCGTCCTTTTTTAATGGGACTATTCATAATGCTAGGAGGAAAGGACGCAGTATTATATTAGCTGTTCATTTTTAAGTTAATTTTCCCTTTGACCGCACGACAAGACCATGATGGTTGGTCGACGATCTCTATGCCTGGCCGGTGATCCTGCTATGAGAGGTTCCAGTTCGTCGCGAAATTCCGGGCCACGACGTAGTAATGTCATAGCAGACATTATTTTCGACGAATCTGGGATGAATTAAAACCGTTCATCTCATTCTAGTTATTGGCACCTTCATCATCTATCGCGGAATTCATTCAGATGTTTACGGGTGCCATCGAACGGGGAATACCGGGCACGTATGGTAGAAGTAGTCGGTCTGCGAGATCTTACGTTATCCTCGCCTTTCCACGAAGGCACAGGTCAGCAGGCAGCGGCGTATCCCCCTACTTTTCCATAAAATGCCTGATAACGAGTTAGAACCTTCTAGGAAGTAGGAGGGATTTTCCAGAGAAAGGGTGACGCACGAATTCGTCGGGTTCCGTATGCTTCTCGATCCGAATGCGCTTCACGTGTCTGAATTTCACCCAAGTGCAAGTGTCGAGACATCTATTTCGAGTCCCTCGTTCTTTGGGAGAGGTCCAACCGGGTTACTCCGCGTTAGCATGAAAATAGAGGTGAACGTTTCCGGTACAAGTACTTATACGAATTTAGTCGATCGTTGAAGGCGACCTTAAACGCGCGTAACCCTCATGCGAGTGCAATCGCACGTGTACCCTCCGCCCCGTGTCACGCACGAGACTATTGTATACTCGTCTGTGTGTGTGTTCGTGCGAGTGCGTGGGCGTTCGGCCCATCTGCGGTTTTCACGAAGTCAAGCGGATCATCGACTTGGAGAACTGAAGGATCGCAAGAGATGAATATGCCGTCTCACTCCAAGATACATAGAATAACCAATAGGCCCGAGTGGCTCACGCGCCTCGGCGGAGGAGGAAGGAACGCAGTTACTGGAGGCACGTGCATGTGCGTGAAGTGAGACCATGCAGGGGATGGGACCCTGAGACTTCAGCGCGGCTCCATAGAGTGCGGGCATGCTAGAAGTTCATTACAACTCCTAGGATTTCAACTTTACCAAGGATTTCGCTATTTAGCGATTATCTGTGGTAGGGTAAACGAGAAGAAATCCAGGCTAGCACGAGGCTCAAGCTGCGCTTTCTTCCTCTACGTTCATGCGTCGCACGTGTGATGTATAGTAGCCTCTCTTCTGCGACGTTGAGGTGTGCATACGGCTTTAAGAGAGACAACATCAAAACAAAGAGGAACAACAAAACGAGAGGATAATTGGCAGTACCGATTGAATGGAATTCCTCCGATTTTTGCACTTAAGCTTTTCATTATTTTCATTTTTGCCCATTTCCTCCTTCCTCTCTCAGTTACGCTCTTATCATTCAGCCTTTTCATGCAGAAAAATGTCCTGGTGCCGACAAAGAGCACCAAGGCCTCATTTGGAATCTTGGAGTACTCTCCTCTCAAATGAGAAACCGAATCCGAAAGCAAATCCTTGCTCAAGGTGCAGAGAGACATTGTGGAACAGCTGATTTCTTTAGAACCATTTTCTTGCGATTCCCATCATAATCAGTGAAGCGGAAATAATTCATTCATTCAAACAAAGCTCATTGCTTTATTCTGTAAATTTGTTCGGCCACAAGCCGACAGCCATTCCCCTCTATTTCATTTTTTGGAACTCTATGGAAGGTGATGGGAGGATCATGTGTTCCCCCACATATTTTTGCAGCTAGATACAATGCACGATTGTCCGCTGCTTTCCGCCAATTTTCTCTTGCTTTCAAAAGAAGCAGCAGGTAGACAAGAGAAAAGATAAACAAAAGAAGAGAACGGAAACGAATAACGAATAAAGTAATAGATTGTCAAGAGTGTCTAGGTGCCTGCGGCGCAGGCAGAGCGAGGGTTATAGCCAGAAAGAAATCCGACTTCCTCAAGAGCTCGAAGGGGAATGAATGAAGTGAGCGCAGTTACTTCCACGGCGAGTGAAAAATGCAAGTGGTTTGGTTCAAACGCACCAAACCACTCTGGAGGGCCTTGGTATCACCTAGCTTCAGCGCCGTGTAGAGCAGAAAAATATAGAATTGTTTCTTCGACCCAGTTTTTCAGCTCGAGAGGATATCGCAATTCAAATCATTCGCTCCAGTCTCTTACAACTCTTTCAATGTACAAATTTATAATTATTCTATAATTATTTGCCCACTGGAGATACTTTACAAAGCTCATGACCACAGAACACCGTTCTTGCCATGCATGCCATTCCTCCGAAAGGGTGAGTGCGTGAGGCTCTTTTTCCTCCTTCGTCTTTACCTCTTACAACTGTTTCAACAGCTTTGCATGCCGGTTGTCATTCCCAATTTTCAACGTGATCCTCGACGAAAGTTGTATGCATTCGGAAAAAAGTAACGCAATGACCTGGTGATTACTTTCTTGATTGACACGAATCTCAATGCATCGAAGTCGGTATTGTTCATCTTCAATTGGAACACTTTGCAAACGAGGAGAGAAATTTGGAGAATTAGAACTTCAAAAAAAGAAATTAGATGTTGAGCCACATAGGCTCGTATTTCACTCTACAGTAGGGGTGTGCAACCTTTAACGGCAGTGGAAATTACTGACTCTTTACGCAGACCATAGAATGCAAAAGAAAAGGCTCCTCTCTTTTGCCCTCAGGGCATGAGGTTTGCACATTCCTGCTCTACAGTGTACAAGTCATCACAGAGAGTCATGGATGAGTGACGGAGGGACGCTCCCAGTTGCTGACCTTCGCTGGGGAAATCCCATCCCACTCAATTTTTTATTCTTTCCTCGTGCTACTGGTTTTTTTTTCGTCTTCTTCCCATTACAGCCCCACGGTATTTATACTGAAAATGGCTTAAGGTTGCAATACCTCTTTTAAAAAACGTTTTTCGCAAGAAATATCGGTTTTGCAAAAATTGGCTAAAACTATGCGTCAGACGCTGAAGATTGCATTCCCGTTGGAAAAAAGAAACTTAGTTAATTAGATGTAGTTTGAACTAATTAATGTAGTATTGCCTATTTTACATATCCTTGTACCAACTTTGACCCTTGGATACCACATGTTAGAAAAGATGAAAGATGAAAATGTCAACACCATAACTTTTGTTGAAGTCTATATATCACTTTAGATTCCACCCCTAGGTGCCTCATTCCACGAAGTCGGTAGATTCCGTAGTTTTCGATTACCTCTGCGGATGGTACACAGGGCGCTAATTCACTTCACTTATTAATTTCCCCAAAACCCACTTTCACCATATGTACAGGTCTCCTGAGCACGACATCTCAGGACCCAGTAGAAATATCCGTATGATTTTTTGCATAAAATTTCCTTGCATCGGTGGTCGTGGAGCGACGAGAGCATTTTATTGTGGATGTGATTTGAATAATTAGCATATTAATACGTAAGAAGCAGGTCAAACTGGAGAAAAAATTTAACAATTGGTGGGAAATTTTTCCTCTGAAGGAATTTCATAAAATTGCTAAGTCATTCCAAGCTTTATGGTGTCTTTTATTGTGTGAGAAGTTCATCTTTTTATATACAAGGATTTCTAATATATCGTGTTTGAAATGTTGCTACTTTTTTCCCTCACGGCGACAATGTTTACACATAATTAACATAACTTATGCAAATTAAGCATGAAATCAAAATAGTTTCTCCAGGAAAGTTTCTCGAGGACCGTTTTTCCAACCTGATATGCAGAGTTGATGAGAGACATTCCTTCCCATCCTTCGGTAAGCGAAACGAGAAAACTTGTGAAAGAACATTTCTCGTCTCGAGTGACATTTTCTGGGAGACGGAGTCCTTTTAATATCAAGCTCCCACCAACGTCCCCACGTTCAAAAAAGGGCAGAAGGTTTGGCTAAACGTCCCGACCAGGCAAATAAGGCTGAATCAAGAACAAAAGGTGGACCGGATGAACCGGATCCGGCCGCGGGCCATGTGTTTGACACCCCTGGTTCAAATGAATTTGGAACGATACAAACGGTGTAGCGACTCCTCGGAAGATATCGTTTTCGCCCGCTATGAACCACATCCGCCCTTTTACATGCTGCTGGCCTGAAGGGATGTTTCTTCTCTTTCTTGTCTGGTGAATGTCCACGGTGCGGGATCTCCATTTGCATCACAGTTCGATGGGATATCAAATGCGCTTCGAGGTCAGAGAGCATTTCTTTTCAAGGTGTCTTCCCATTACAACAGGGGTTGTTGGATTTCCTGCTCGGTTCTCCCTTCTTTCCTCTCGGTTACGGTAGAGCACGGGATTTGTTACCCGTGCAGCACGACGTTGGGTATTTTGAGTCCTCTAAAAAGATCTCAAATATTGTCGCGCGGAACTCTTCCAGAATGACCCTATGATAGGGTCTTATTGTCCCCGACTCGAAATAAATACCTGAAGAATTCGACAGTGACTTCACGGAAAATAGCAAAACATGGGAATCCTTTCTTAGCAGAAGCTACTACCGAGGAAAAAAGCGAAAAGGTTCTGGCTCCTTCGTGTCATTCCTTCATGGGTCGCCGTGGGCGCGCGACTGCTTCCATGTTTCTGGCGCCCGTTGGGAACAGGTTTCGAGTCCATGAGTTGCGCTCCCGCGGGCCATTCGACCCCTGGCGACCGGTGCCCCTAGGATGATAATTCGTAGGGTTACTTATCCTCATCTCCGCAGTCTTCATTCCTCTCTTCGTTTGTGGAACACTGGCAAAAAGTCGCCACAATGGAGATAGGGGCTCGAACGACTCACGTCTAGAGGAGTTAATGAGTGGGGAAAGGAGGTGGCAGTGGTCCGGCTTTGGGGAGGCGAGCAAGTAATCGAGGGTCAGTCTCCGTGATGACGGGCAACGTCAAGACATTCACGATGGCCTCGCCTCAGGATTCTCATCTAAGGGCGGTTGTACTGGCAAGCGAGAGATGTCGGCTCGATTCTCCTTGCCAAACACGTAACGGGGTTGAAATTCGTATCGGTCTTGGAGCATCATCCATCTGGCCAATCTTCCAATCGGGACCTTGATTTTTCGTAGTAAAATTAGGGCATTGTGGCCTGTGAATACCTCGAACTGGTGTCCGTACAGGTATCGGTGATGTGTCTGAATGGCCATGTCAAGCCCAGGCACTCTTTCTCCGTCCTGCTATAATTTTTCACTGCCGCATTGAGGAGACGCCTGGCGTGTGAAATGACTCGTTCCTTTCCTTCTTGCGCCTGCGAGAGAACCGCCCCTAGACCGATATTGGACGCATAGGTGTACAGTAGGAATGACTGTGAACAGTAGGGAAATGCCAATATGGGGGCCTGGACGAGCGCTTCTTTGAGTCGCTCGTAGGCGTCCTGATAATCGTTAGTCCAGAGGAAAGGTGTGTCTTTGCACGTTAGTTTATGAAAGGGGGCTGCTTGGTCCGCGAATCTCGGAACGAAACACCTGTGATAACTCATGAAGCCCAGCAGGCTTCGCACATCTTGGGTATTTCTTAGGGATCGTTGTTACGGTACTACGCGTTTGGGTAGCCCGTTGTGGGGTTCGGGTGGAAATAAGATCACAAGGGGAAGTTCATAGACGATGAAACATGGGTTTATTCTCCACTCTACTCGTCTACAATAAGGATGAGCTCATCCACTGTATCAAGTGATGCTAGTAGCGGAGTCCTGGTGTCCCGAAGCCGGTGTCGTCTCGTAATGAGTTCCTGGGGGGGGGGGGGTCCCACTCGACTGACGTGGAGGTTTGCACTGTTTCTACGTGAACTGCGGTAGGAGGGAGGAGGATGGAATGTTGAGTCCTAGGGAGGGTAGGAGCTGTACAGAAGTGTACGGAGACAATGGCATGGCGCTGAAGAATGCGGTTGAATGGTGCAACAGGTTTAGAGTTGGCCAACGCACATCCCTACACGACTCGTTGCACAGAGGAGCTGTTGCAGAAATTTCGCTGGAAGGTCCTCGCGCACCCGCCGTTCCGTCCTGACCAAGTGCCATGCAATTCCCATCTGTTTGGTTCATTGAAAAAATATATATGTGGCCGCCGCTTGTCTCTCTGATGAGTACGTTGAAGCGGATGTGGTTACGCACACAGGACCCTGCCTTTTACGCTGCTGGCATCGACTAACTGTTGCAGTGGTGGGACAAAAGTCCACGGCGACTATATCGCGAAATGGTGGTGCACTCGCACTACCAATCTACCCTAGTTACGGATCATTTGAATAAACACAGCACTGCTCTCTGGCCAACTTATTTTATTTTCCGATCAGCCCTCGTATTTTTCCTTACTACAGGAATCATTATTGGGAAAGATTGGAATCGAGAAAATTAGGCATTTCTAGCACTTCCTCAGTTATTATAAAGAATCCGACTGTCAGCAGTAATTTCTTATGTTGTTAAAATTTACTCCGGCAACTTAAGGCCACTTCTTTATCAATCTACAGAGCGTCTGATATGCCAGGAACCATAGATTCTATCGTGTAACCTATGACCCGAGAGGCATAGCCTTGTAGGCCTTATGCGTTAAGTATAAGCGCGGAGCCGACGAGGCTATGCCTTTCTGAGCCATAGGCTTGGTCATAAAAACCTGTAATTCTTCGCATATCAGACACCTTTTAATTATAGCAGAATCAAAGATCAATGAACAGAATTACAAACTGTCAATGTTTATACTTCATTAGTGAAACTCTTTGCCATTGCTTCGGTTGAAACAAGAAAGCAATTTTGAACCTTGAAGGGTAGCTTCTGCTCAACTTGAATAGAAAATTGAATTTGAGTCATAACTTTCTTGGGTGTCCTTTTCATTTACGCTTCAAACGCATGTAGCAATTTTGTTTTTCGGTGTATAGGGTATCGCGTAAATATCCTCGCACGCTTACGACATTTTCTACATTCTTAAACTCTAAGAGTTACTTCGATGGAATGTACATGCACAGGACTGCACGTTAACCAACTTAGGTGGCATCATGACATTAATATAGGTAGACGATGGTGACTGATGCTGATTTTAACAATGTTCTAAACATGATGAGAGGCTGAATCTCAGAACTCGATTATAGTGTTGACTTCAGGAAAATCCCAGTTTTAAGGTACGGACCTGAGTGGATTAATTTTTTAAGCCTAGGCCTAACCCACAGACGGACACTTTGGCGTACGCCATTCTCCCTTACAATCTTCCTTCAACGAAACGGAACGTGAATAGCTGCTCGGTTGGCGACCACGGGAAAAGTCCGCCTTTGGAGGTACATGCTCTGGTGGCCCTGATAGTCCTAGGCTTAACCCGCAAGGGGATGCTGAGACTCACGCCATTCTACTTATAGACGCCTAGGCCAATGCTATTTCTATGCACACGTTTCACCAATGAAATGGGAACATGAGTAGCTATATTGAATCTGACCAGAGTGGCTGGGATTCAAACACCAAGTCTACAATAAAAAGTGTTTCTTAAAGAAAACTCTCACGCTTTGTGGTACATGTATGATTGCCGTGCCATGCCAGTGAAACTTTGGGCAGATGAAACTTAGAATGAGATTTTTAAATCCAGTGTCACACCCAATTATAGCTAAGGCTATTTTATTTGTCATGATTCAAGCATAACGGCTGGTCATTGGAAATAATACACGAAGAGTTTCAGTGAAGTGGAACTCTTCGACATTCCTAATATAAACTCATTTTCACCAAAAGACGAAGACATTGACGCCACCAGGGACATTATCCTTAATGATCGGGAACTCTGGGGCCGAGTCGGGTTTCATTTGGGCTTCACTTGATTTTACTCCCAATTAGCCGTGGCTATGTAGTGTCAAGGTCGGATACAGTACAGTAGATCTTCTGTAGTAGATGTTACTTCCTAGAATAGTTTGGATATGGTCAGAGAAATGTCACGCTTAAGAAAAAGTGAGTTCGAGGACGGATGCTCATCCACACTTTCAATGGCATTCTGATGGCTTCAAGTTTCTTGAAATACACATCGGAAATCCTAGCTTCAGTTCATCCGAGTTATTTACTCATCCACAATATACGACGTACTGGTGCTGCATCGTCCAACGTCCTTCCGCGAAGCCTACAGCTGGAAAGGCATAGGCTCGTAGGAGAAGCGCGTAGAGCTGAAGCATCAGAATTCTAGGTCTGATAGACCGATATGTTCCTGGATGCCTATGGGTTAAAAGGAGCCATCGCATCTTCTCCGTTCCTTACGCAGGACGTTTTGTAATCATT
Organism: Darwinula stevensoni; assembly: GCA_905338385.1. Lineage (NCBI taxonomy): Eukaryota > Metazoa > Arthropoda > Ostracoda > Podocopida > Darwinulidae > Darwinula > Darwinula stevensoni. The sequence goes on from CAJPEV010002061.1 coordinate 21,574, forward strand.
GATCAGCTTGATGCAAATAGTCTCTGACATAACCTAGCCTGTCGTGTACGAGCAAATTCGATGCAAAATGCGTGCAACTGGCAAAAAAATGCTGTCGATAGCACGCCTTCAGCAATCACCAAATTAATTCCATCTGCTGTCAATTACATTGAAAGCAAGTGACAATTTTTTCGAATTTATGTGGCTATGTCATTAGGAATTAATGGTTATCTGACTAAACCTTCAGTTAAGCAATATTTAGTGGTGATTCAGACAGGTATTACCAGAATGGCATGAGCTCTTACATCTAATCCCTCCTTACATACAAGAGCATCTTTAGGTTTGGTCCCTGGTCTGGCATTAGCATCTTCTGAAGCCCTGCCTCCCACCTTTTTAGATGGCAGTAACGGCTTCGTGCAATGGCTTCTCCTTGTTGATGTCTTGCATTTTTTTACGATCTTCGTTCTCAACGCATTCCTTTCATTATTTTCCAAACTTTTTTTTACCTTGTTCCAAGTTTTATGTGAAAATAAGTATTAGATTAATAGTTTTCCCCTTTGGATTACAATCCATCCATCCTCCTAATTATTGTCCGTACGTCCCGTCGGATCACTAGGAGAATTTCTCTAAGGGATTGCTGGGCCTCATCTTCGAGCGACATTGACAATAATGGAAACACGTGAGACGCTGCCTCAAGAATCATGTTCAACTCTTTCTTTTCCACGGGTTACACGAAGGGAGCCGTCAAAATACTTATGTCAGTAGTGTCCTTTCTCTTCCTAGGCATTCACAAGCACGAAACATCTGATAGTCTTCACGGGCAATAGACAGAAAGAGCTGACAGACACAGCACAGCCCCGAAAAAGGGCCACTGTGCGGAGCGCATTAGAAAGCGCCCGCACTCCAGACCCTCCAACGATCGAATCCTAACTATAACCATCCCATTCTCAACCGTTTCAGCTAAATTTGATACTTTGGAAGAGTTGAGTTTCATCGCTATGAAGTGGTCATAAACGAAGTAGAGTAGCGAACTAAGATGCCGTTGTGTCTGGGATCAATCTGGGACACCTACAGGGTGTCCCAGATAGGATTCTACATAATTAATTATTTCCCCTTTTTCGGATTATTTGACTATTAAGGAGATAGTACAAGTGATTTTTCTTAGTATGAAAGTATAGTATATTGGGGAAATGTGACCACGTTCTTTGTACTAGGTTGTAACGAAAGTTTTTGTGCATACAAAGAACGCAACAGTCCGCGAAGCACGATTTTTTCGTCATACATTCTGAACGAAAGCGGGTTATATGCCGCGTATAGTACATAAATGTTGCTTTTTTTTTACAAATCGCTAAATCTATCATTTAAAAAATTACAGCGTTCAGAATGTGTGACGAAAAAATCGTGCTTCGCGGACTGTTGCGTTCTTTGTATGCACAAAAACTTTCGTTACAACGTAGTACTTCCTTTAAAAGAGTTGTATTCAGGGTGAGACAAGAATTTAAAAGAATTGGGAGTATGATAATGACTTTTGGTACGCTTTATTTTATATCTGGCTCATCTCTAATGTTATGGAGAGTGGATAGCACGATAGGAGTGATTAGGGATAATGACTTTTTGGTGGCAGCGGTGGGATTCTACAACAAAATTGTGATAATGTCACAGTCTGTACAGCCAGGAGAGAAAATTCCATTGGGCTCTAATTAAGCGCTAATCATGGAACAGGCTGGGAAGGTCACGGAAAAGATCCCAAAGGTTGAGGATAAGAGTGGAAAAGTTCAGGAAAGGGTAGCTGGAGGTTCAAGTACCACTAAAGAACAAGCAGAGAATATTCTCTCATTCGGCAGTCTTACTTTAATAGGAAGCCTCCCTGAGTTTTCAGGCATTAGAGGGACACTTGCAGTTAGGGAGTTTGTAGGAAAGATCCTTCAGGCAAGAGCCCTGGTACCAACTTGGGATGACTCCACCGTCCTTACCATTGCAAAGCCGAAGATCACCGGACCAGTCCGGGAATTCATCGCTGCCAACGAGGACACCTCTCCCTACAATACTTTTGACGAACTCAGTAAGGCTCTTACAAAGCAATACGCAGTTCCTGAAGACCTTTCAACTTTACAGGTTGAGTTGTCCCAGATGAACCAGATGGTCATTGAAACAGTTAGGACCCGGGGAGCCCGCATCAAGGGGATTGGTGCGAAACTCCTGAGAGTCTCCGGGAAGGCAGACACCACCTTGCTTCAGAATCTCCTGAAAGTCAGGTTTGAGCAAGGGCTTCGAAATCCTGATCTCCGACGCTTTATACGTTGTAAGGACTGCACAACTCTTGATAATGCTATTGAGATAGCTGCGGAGGTGCGGGACAAGGGAAATGGTCGTACTCCGCTCTTCCTAAGGGGAGGATGGAATGGAATCAGGGGCATCGAGACCTTCAGAGGAACAACTTTCAAAATCAGCACCCCATTAGGTATCCAGTCACATGCTGGAGGTGCAGAAGGCCAGGCCACATGAGCCGGGAATGCCAAACTCCACAGGACACCCGAAGCTGTTTCGGATGTGGACAGCGAGGGCACATAGCCAGAAATGGTCAAAATGGGAGAAAAAAGGTTAGTGGATGTCCATTCATGCACCATCTTTCCGAACGATTGAACAACAAAGTCCAAAAAACGGGCTAACACCCTCGCCCCACCATTAGAAGGTAGGCGAGGGTATGTCAGTGGATTGGTAGATGAGGACATAAGTTATGTTCTGCCTCTCTAGTCACAGTTAACTTGCAAGGACTTGTAAAGTGTAATGCTTTGATTGATACTGGTTCTTCAGTAACAGTAGTCAGAGAAGGTGTGCTACCATCGGCAATTCTGAAAAGATGTTTTCAGTATACATCCTCAAGGGAATTTTATGGGGTTTCAGGTCACAAGATTAAAACAAAAGAGTGTTATGACATTGAAATTGCCTTGGATAATGGCGTAGGAGTAACAATTCCCGTGTGGATTGGAGTTATCACACCAGCCTTTTCTGCTGAGGTCCTTTTGGGTTGCGATTTCCTCAATGAAGTACAAGCAGTATTTTCATTTCAGGATCGTACTCTCAGCATTAATGGTGTGAAAAACCCCTGGGGCAGCAGAATCTGTCCCTTCAGGGAATCCAGTCCATGCCAATGTTACTTTGATAGGCCATCGCACAATCTGACAGGAACAAATCAGGATCATGTCCCTGCCGACAAATTGAATGAGTCCAACCCACTGACATCCATTTCTGAAAAGTCAGCCCCGATAGCTGGGAAATCAGGAGCCATTCCAAAAGTAAGGAAGAAAGAGAGTTCTAAGGTGCAATCTAGAGATCAAAAAGCAGGATTTCCTAGAGGAATTAGGGAACAAGGAAAGAATGCGTTTCAAAAAGTAAAAGTTCACGAGGATATGGGGAAAACAGCCGCAAGGAAAAGGGACCTAGCTAGCTAGAGAGAGAGGGTTTTGATTCCCCCACGGGCCGAAGTTCTTGTGGATGTGGTGGTCCGGTCGGAGGAGAGCCAAGAGGTCATTTTTCACCTTTTAACTCCGGAATAGAGGGTATACTGATCGCGGCAGTTCTAGCTATCGCCAGAAACGGAGTGATCCCTGTGAAAGTCCTCAATATAGGAAACGCCCCAGTTCATCTTCCAAAAGGAAAGACACTGGGAAGTTTTCAACTTCTATCCAAAAAGGAGGGTATAGGAGAAATTATTGGGGGAGTCTCGGATGAGTTCTCAAGAGAAGAATTTGAAACTCATTTTGAACTTTCACACATTCCAGTTTCTGCGCGTGGCCAATTCATGGATTTGCTTAATGAATACCAGGACGTTTTTCAATTACCTGGACATAAATTGGGCAATACTGATTTAATACAACACCAGGTAAATACAGGAGATCACGTCCCGGTTGCAAAGAGGCCATACCGTGTGCATGAAGCACGTAGGAATGCGTTCAAAAGGAACATCCAGGAGATGTTGGCTGACGGTGTTATCCGCCCAAGTACTAGCCCATGGGCTGCCCCAGTAGTTATGGTAGATAAACCCGATGGATCACCACGAATATGTTGCGATTATCGGGCGGTAAATCAAATCACAAGACCAGACCCATATCCTCTCCCACTTATTAGCGAGACCATCGACGCATTGGGGGGAGCAAAGTTTTTCAGTTCCATGGATTTGGCATCGGGCTACTGGCAAATACCTTTAGCACCTGATGCCATACCAAAGTCAGCTTTCATACTCCCAAATGGGAAATATGAGTGGCTACGCATGCCTTTTGGCATGGTAGGTGCCCCAAGCACTTTTCAGAGACTGATGGACTTAGTGCTTTCTGGCCTAATGTACGAAACGTGTCTGGTCTACTTGGATGACGTCATCATCTTCAGTAAATCTTTTCAAGAACACATGGCCAGGCTAAAGACAGTTCTTCAGAAGTTGAGGGAGAGCAAATTAAGGCTGAAACCGCAGAAGTGTACCTTTCTGCGCAAGGAACTAAAATTCTTAGGTCACATCATCAGTGCCCAAGGTTTTCGTCCTGATCCAGGAAAGGTGAAAGCAGTCCAAGAATATCCTTGCCCTCAGAACGTTCGAGATGTGCGCTCGTTCATAGGACTCGCAGGATTCTACAGACGCTTTATGCCAAATTTCGCAGCGCGAGCGCGTCCACTCACTCAACTCACCAAGAAAGACGTCCATTTTGTGTGGACAGAAGAGGCGCAACAAGCCTTTGACAGCTTAAAATCGGCTCTGCTCCATGAGCCAATTTTACAGTTTCCAGATTTCGGTAAACCCTTCATTATTTCGACCGACGCTTCCAATGAATCGATAGGTAGCGTTCTTTGTCAGAATCACAATGGTCAAGAGTTACCTATATCTTACCACAGTCGCCAGCTCAATGATGCTGAGCGTAAGTATTCCACCATCCAAAAGGAGCTATTAGCCGTGGTACAAGCGATAAAAACCTTTCGGTGCTATGTTTATGGGAGGAGGTTCCTGTTGGTCACTGACCATGCTCCTCTAAGATGGCTGATGAACTTGAGAGACCCGAGTTCTCAATTAGCATGATGGTCGGTCCTTCTCCAGGATTACCAGTACGAAGTAATACACCGTCCTGGGCGAAAACATTCCAACGTGGATGCCCTTTCCCGAATAAAAATCTCGGGAACTGTACAATCATTTGATAGGGACGAGGCAAGCCACATCAATATGCTTGAGACAGAGGAGGAAGATGTAGTAGAGTTTCAGCCATACTATTACCGACAAAGGATTAAGTCTGAACGAAGATCTGACCCAAACTGGGGACCAATGATAGAGCAGATGGAAAAGGAAAACTGGACTTGTGGAGATTTTGTACTAAATGAGGAACTTCTTTTCAAAAGAGGCATTTTGCCAAGCGGACGAGCTGTAGAGCAAATAGTAATCCCCAAAACCATGGTTGATTACATTGTCCGTTTGAATCATGAGCCACCTTTGGCAGGACATTTGGGAATACTTAAAACAGTAGGAAGAATAAAAACTCAGTTCTTTTCGCCTAAAATGAGTCAGGATGTCCTTCGGATTATAAGAAATTGCAAATCGTGCCAAGAGAAGAAAACACCTCCAGGCCGAAAGCCAGTTCAGCTCTTCAGCTCTTTCGCGTGGCCAAACGTCCCTTGGAACTTGTTGCAATGGATATACGAGGGATATCCAGAAAAAAAGGTTACAACAGCTGTTAAAAATCGAAAAATGAATATATTTCAACCAAATTTGCAGGGTATGTTCCAAAATATGTGTTTATTTCTCAACATAATCGCCGTCAACTTCGATGCACTTCTTCAGCCTGGGCACCAGCTTTTTTATACCCTCGTCGAATACGCTCCGCTCCACCTCCGAAAGCCACTTCTCCACTGTCTCCATCACCTCCTCATCGTTGGAAAAACGTTTCCCACCCAAGAATTCTTTCAGTTTGGTGAAAAGGTGAAAATCTTAGGGCGCTAGGTCCGGGGAATAGGGTGGGTGGGTAACAATATCCCATCCAAAGGACACAAGCAGGTTCTGAGTCACACGAGCGGTATGGGGTCTGGTGTTGTCGTGAAGGAGGGACACACCACGAGTCAGCATTCCCCCTCTTTTTGTCTTTAATCTTTTTTTTCAATTTTTTTAGGGTCTCACAANCGAATCTCGCATCGGCGGTAGGTGGAGCAAACGGCCTCAGCAGAGGTTGACGAACTCGCTTGCTTTGACGACATTTCACAACTGACTGACGCGGTCCCGGGCTTATTTTGACCGTTAGGAACCCCCCTACACGCAGGTATGCCAACCTTCGAAAAAAAAAATTCCCTGCACACTCCAGGGCACTTGTAACCTTTTTTTCTGGATATCCCTCGTATTAGGCCCTCTACCACTATCTTAGGAAGGCAACAAATATATGTTGGTCTTCACTGATTATCTTACCAGATATGTAGAAGGATTCCCTTACCCTGATCAGAAAGCAGATACCATCGCGAAAGTCTTTGTCACTGAAATCGTGGCAAGGCATGGAGTTCCTGAGAAACTTCTGACAGACAGAGGAACCAATTTCCTGTCTAAATTGATGAAATCCATATATGAATTTTTAGGAATAACCAAACTGAACACAACCCCTTATCACCCACCAACCAATGGAGTAGTGGAAAGGTTCAACAAAACATTAATGGGAATGATCTCTCATTATGTTGAGGATGGAACTCAATATGATAGGATACAGAACAGCACCTCATGAGGCTACAGGAGAAACCCCCTTTTATCTGTTGTATGGGAGGGATCCAAGTCGTCCCTTTGATGATATCGTTAGGCCGCCGCGGTAAATATGATTCTCACACCAACTATAAATCGGAAATGGCTGCCAGGTTGCATCGGGCTTATACCAGGGCCAAAGAAAAATTGACAGAGTGGAGTGAAACAAAAGCGATATTAAGACAGAAAGACGGATGAGTGTGACCTTCAAGTAGGAGATATAGTACTATTGCATGTACCGCGAGTAAAAGAAGGTAGAACGGGTAAATTGGCTCGATTCTTGACGGGACCTTACCGCATTCTTGAGAAATTGGGTCCAGTGACTTTCAAAATCTCTCGGGTAGGTGCAACTCAGGCTGTCGTAGTTCACACAAACGGAATAAAAAGGTACTACTCTGAGACATTCGCACACCAAACAGTAGAAGAGTGAGAAGAAGTTTGGGAGCAGCTTAAAGCTGACCCGGAAGAAAGTCTCGATGCACCTCTTTTTCCCCATCCAACCCCCTCGGAACACTCTGAACAAGGAGAAAAGGGAACTGACAAGGAGGAAGATGCCTCCTTAGTAAACGAGGAAGAAAGTAATGTGGAGGAAGACAAAGATAAGGCAAAAGAACAGGCTAAAGAAGGAGAAAGACTGACTAAAAGGACTCTTCTGGAAAAGACTTGGGCGCTAAGGAGCAAAGGATCTGTCCCGGAAGTAGATTGGGTTCTGCCCCCTGAAAGAGCCAAGGCCAAAACCACTAAAAAGGTGACCTTTGCTCTTGATGTTGAAACCCCAGGAACGAATCAACCGTCTACGGCGTGTTCCTCAAAAGATAACATATCCAGTATTCAAATGGAAACAGCTGATCATGATAACCCCTCTATGATAGATAAATTATTGCTGCATGTCAATGTTTTGTCCAAATGAATATGCTATACAAGCTCGGAAATTAATGTAGGATAGAAGGTTTCGTTTTTGCAGGGAAATTAGTGTATGATAAAAGGTTTAGTTTTTGCATAAATCAAAGGTTATAGAAGTCCTCTAGCACTCCTTCTAAATTCTACAGTACATTCGAGTCCGTCCGGCAACGTCATGCGCGTATGAACTTTTCCTCGATAATCCCAACCTAAAGTCTTGTGAAAATCAGCTATTGCATCATGTCGAGCCCCAGTTTTTCCGTCTGAAAAAGAAAGGGAATTGGTTCTACATTTCCCCCTTTCCTCTACGACTAACTACAATGTCCCACCATGGATCAAGGTCGCAACACCTACAAGACCCAGGAACACGAGCTGAAATTCTTTGGTTTACTGTCTATCCCAGCCCCTTGTAGTGCTCACGCTCCAGGTTACTTGCTACCTTCCAGGTATATAGGACGTTTGGACACCATAAGCATACAATATATTGATTTGGAAATTCCAAACATCTTCAAAATTTTGAATGATTCACAAATTACAATTCTCCAAGAAGCAAAGAGCTACACCCGGTTCAGTAGTATTGTGCAAAATTTGAATAAAATTCAACAAAGAAAGCTGCAACCTGTTGGTGTTCCTCTCGCAGAAATACAATCAAAATTAGTGGAAATGGAAAAAGAAGGGCAGGGCGCTAAGCCCATGTGGGAGGATTGGTGGAATCCTAAATCTATACCTGCCCCAATGTCCCTCATTTTGGCAATTTGTGTAGTGACTGGTGTAGTTTGGCTCTTACACCGGTGTCGCGCTAAGAAGTCCTTGTGCATGTCCCAAATGATCCCCAGCGTCTTTCAGGGACAAGGGCGTAATACTCTCGTCCCTAAACGACGTCCAACTCCCGTGTCCCAAAGAAATTCAGAAGGGGAAGAGATGGAGTTGCAGGTGATGCCAGAAATTGAATGAAAAAGTAATGGAATCCGATGTATAGTCATTATCAATACCTGATGGTGAGGTATTGATACATATCTCGGTTGCATGTTTGTTTCATTTATTGTAGTTGTTTTGTTTTGTTGGTTTTTCTTTTCTTTTTTGATTTTGTTATATCATGGGAATCAGTATTCCATGTGGAAGGCCCTCATCAGTTTAAAGGCCAATTGAGTTCATCATTCGTATATATTTTATATTTTGTTGCTTGTTTTCCCTTTTCTTTATTTTTAGTGTGAATTCTGTTTCATTTTGTAATGGGGTCCTGTTCCATACCCTATCACGTTTACGTTGGACTATGCATGAATTAACCACATTGGCATGAGTGTCTGTTGAGGTTTTCCCTTGGAACTCATTACCCCTAATCAAACGCACGAGAAGTACACCAGGACAGTAAGGAAGCCAGAAGGGACGAGACGAAGTTTGCTTATCAGAAGCATGAACAGAGAAACGACATTCTTATCATTGGAGTGACTTTGGAATGACATCAACGCATGGAGCACGAAGGAGCCCTGGCGATGAATGCAGAGGAGAAAGGACGAAAACATACATTTTATCAAGCTTGATCGTCATGTTCCAAATTTGTGTATCAAGGTCTATGTCACTACTAGAGATAGCTGATCTATTGACCACACATCAGGATTTCATGACAGCAAAAGTTACCCGATGGAGTCCCATTGCTGTGCAGTGTGGCCGAGTGATGAAGCATATTAAAAAGCTCATAAAGAAGGTCGTACCTAGGGACCCGATACAAGACGCAGGATGTAATAGAAAGATAAAAGCAGCCCTTCTCCGGGGACGGATATCCTGACCTTGTTGACCGATAATGCCCCAGGATGAGACATCCGGACTAATAATCTGGAACGGAAAACCTTATCGGCTTCATCCGGAAAGACCCGGGGAAAAAGGGGCAGTCGAAGGAGATCGTGAGTAAGAATAGAGAGGAGAATTGGGAGAAGAGGGGGGTATAGCGAGAGTAAGAGCGAGGAGCAACTTGAGGGTTGGGGCGGGGATCAAATAGAGAGTTGCCTGTGAGACGTTTTTCTGGTGTTGTGTCTTTGTTCCTCCAATATTTTATTTCATCATCCTTTTTATGTTTAAACCTTTGAATATTAATATGAATGTGTAATTCTTTTGAAATTCCGATGGTGGATTTTCTTTCCTGAGTTTGCTGTGCCGAACCCGAGATTACCTAATAATCCCACAGTCGTGTATTGATTAGGGATCGTCCCCTTTCCAATACGTGACAGTCTGATAGACCGATATGTTCCTGGATGGGTTAATAGGAGCCATCGCATCTTCTCCATTCCCTACGCAGGACGTTTTGTAATCATTGACTAGCTTGATGCAAATAGTCTCTGACGGAACTTAGCTTGTCGTGTACGAGCAAATTCGATGCAAAATGCGTGCAACAGGCAAAAAAATGCTGTCGATAGCACGCCTTCAGCAATCACCAAATTAATTCCATCTGCTGTCAATTACATTGAAAGCAAGTGACCATTTTGTCGAATTGATGTGGCTGTGTCATCAGGAATTAATGGTTATCTGACTAAACCTTCAGTTAAGCAATATTTAGTGGTGATTCAGACAGGTATTACCAGAACGGCATGAGCTCTTACATCTAATCCCTCTTTACATACAGGAGCATCTTGAGGTTCGGTTCCTGGTCTTGCATTAGCAGCTACTGAAGCCCTGCCTCCCACCTTTTCAGATGGGAGGAACGGCTTCGTGCAATGGCTTCTCCTCGTTGATGCCTTGCACTTTTACGATTTTCGTTTTCACCGCATTCCTTTCCATCCAGATGTTGATTTTCCCATCTTGTGCTTCCCGTTCGTCCTTTCCAAAACCAATCCAGCTATGGTCGGGGGATCAGTTCGGCATCGATCAAATTCAGGGAGACGGACAACGATATTGCTTGAGATAGGTTCATCTCCGCTCCATTGTAAGAGGGAGTGATGGCTGTCCCGTTACGCCCGTGAGCTGTATAACAAATTGACTGCCCATCTCAACCCAAGAATGCCCGCGATTTGGAAAGCTATTGCTCATTTCATGATGTGCACCACCATCATGATGTGCACAATCATACTATTTTTTTGCGCACATGTAGGAAAAAATTGTGCAACGAGCAGTTGCACGAATCACGCCTAACATAAACACGTGAAGATAAACTACAAGGCCAGAGACGGAACTGACGTATTTCACCTCGACGTTGGTGGTGATGACTCTCCTCGAGAAGGGAATGTTAAAATATCCCGGATACATGAAAGTTCTCTCAACCATGACACTCCTTGGCGTCATGTTTTACGCCAGTTTTTCCTTGGCAGTCCGTTCTTTATACATTTCAAGTGCTCTTCCCTTAGCTGAGACGGGAAGAGAAGCTCCTGATTTACCTCTATTCGAACAACAGGCGCGATAACATTTCACGTGATTCACGTTCTGGCGCAGAATACACGTTCGCGGCAGGTTCCACGTGGCATATCTAACGAGTGAGGTGGTTCATCGCGTCGGATTCGCGTGGCTCTCACGTGTCGGACGCGATTCAGTCATACCGTGCGAGACCTATGGGTGTGATGCTTCTATTATTTGGTGAAGGGCGCGAGTCGTGTCTCTCGTGTCCGATCCTAAGAACATGAATGGGACAAATTACTGAAGAAAAAGCCACGGCCAAATTTCTCAAAACGTAGTAGTAGACTGACATTAGTCAGGGAATAGGAAATAGTGAACTACACTGAGAATCTTGAGTGTAACGAGCGTCTTCACGAAGCAGCTACTATAAATACCAAGCCGTAGTTCCTGACTGTTTATAGAAATGATTCGTGTTTGTGAGGTAGAGTTCAACGTCCTTCAACGGCGAGGGGGAGACTTGAGACATCGGTTTCAATTTACCGCTCGTGACTCGGCAAGCATAGTCGGATGAGTTCCACTTCGCCCGGTAGATGGCATGGTAGTCAATCTTTCCTTCCGGTTGCTTATTGATGTAGGTTCCTTTAGATACGTTTCATGAATTTTTCATTAGGAAATTGACTCACCGATGATTTTAGGCAGACATTCTTGCCTCAGAACGGGCAGCATAAAAGTTCACAGTTGACGAGGCTGCTGGTGTTATGCAGACTGGTGTTATTCTGCAGATTCTGGGATTCCCTGCTCCATTTCTAGTGATGGATATCTGTCTTATATACACTAATGTGCAAAAATCGTTGCCTCCTGTATTTCAAGTATTTCCCAGGGTGAATGGGATGAATATTAAAACTTTTTTTCACATAAAACTTGGAACAAGGTAAAAAAAAAAAGTATCAGATTAATAGTTCTCCACTTTGGATTACAATCCATCCATCCTCCTAATTATTGTCCGTACGTCCCGTCGGATCACTAGGAGAATTTTTCTAAGGGATTGCTGGGCCTCATCTTCGAGCGACATTAATAATGGAAACACGTGAGACGCTGCCTCAAGAATCACGTTCAACTCTTTTTTCACGGGTTACACGAAGGGAGCCGTCAAAATACTTACGGATGTCAGTAGTGTCCTTTCGTGCTTGTGATTGCCTAGGAAGAGAAACAGCTGATAGTCTTCACGGGCAATAGGCAGAAAGAGCGGACAGACACAGCACAGCCCCGAAAAAGGGCCACTGTGCGGAGCGCATTAGAAAGCGCCCGCGCTCCGGACCCTCCAAAGATCGAATCCTAAGTATAACCATCCCATTCTCAACCTTTTCAGCTAAATTTGATACTTTGAAAGAGTTGAGTTTCGTCGCTATGAAGTGGTCATAAACGAACTAGAGTCGCGAACTAAGATGCCGTTTTGTCATATACAATCTGGGACACCTACAGGGTGTCCCAGATAGGATTCTACATAATTAAATGATCCGAAACAGGGGAAATAATTGACTATTAAGGAGATAGTGCAAGTGATTTTTCTTAGTATTAAAGTATTGTATATTGGGGAAATGTGACCACGTTCTTTGTACTAGGTTGTAACGAAAGTTTTTGTGCATACAAAGAATACAACAGTCCGCGAAGCACGATTTTTTCGTCATACATTCTGAACGAAAGCGGGTTATATGCCTCTTTTTTTTTTACAAATCGCTAAATCTATCATTTAAAAAATTACAGCGTTCAGAATGTGTGACGAAAAAATCGTGCTTCGCGGACTGTTGCGTTCTTTGTTTGCCCAAAAACTTTCGTTATAAACCTAGTACTTCCTTTAAAAGAGTTGTATTCAGGTTGAGACAAGAATTTAAAAAAAGTTGAGAGCATGATAATGACTTTTGGTACGCTTTATTTTATGTCTGGCTCGTCTCTAATGTTATGGAGAGTGGATAGCACTTCTGGCCACTGAAGCGCTCCTCCGAGCTTGCAATGGCTCTACTGGAATTGATGGGAACCGGTGAAACGATTCTTTTAGTTTCAGAGATAGTGAAATGAGATACAAATACACTGGAATGAATAATTCCCATTCATTCCTGAAGCATCATAAAACATAAACAGAATCGTAATAATGTAACAGAAAACCCGGTACTTGGCCAGTTTGGTTCTACTTGTTGGCCACAAGCAAGAAAAGGATAACGAAGCGCAATTGAGGAATCCAGTCACTTTCAGACGTTCATCGAAGGTATTGTAGGCCCATGTCATTCTTCTTGGAAAATTTCCTCGAAGTCGGTTTAAAGTCCTCTTCCTCCACTCTCTACCTTGCACTGTCTCTACTTCCTTTGTTCGTCATTTTCTCCTTTTCTCTCAAGTTTTTCAGCTCTCTTTGGGTGTCTGACCTTCCTCTCTTCTTGTGTCAATCGTTTCTTCTGTTTATTTCTCCTGGAACATCTGTTTCCATTTTGCGTCGTCCAAGGAACTTTTCCGTCCTCAGGACGCCTTTCTTTTTGGGAGTTCCAGGCCAGACCAAGTAATCCTGCAGCTCCGCCGACCTTTACAGAGCTTCCTCGTCGACTTCCTCTGGAACTTCGATCTCGGCATACAGAGGGGGTGCAGACGTTTCACGTTGCTGTTGAGGGGGAGGAACGGGAGGATGCATCTTATTTGTGCCTATCAAACGATGATATAGGTTCTCCATCGCCTTCCAAACCTCATCCATGGACTCAGGACGTGTTCCCAATTCAAGGGTTGATGTCAGTTGTTCATCAATGATATCCTGAAAGCCCTTCAAGCTCAGAGAGATGGGTGCATCCATGACAGCAAGGTACTTCGTGCTATCCACATCGTCAGGGTTCCATGGGAATATTCCACATGCGCGGAAGATGGAGGGGTGAGGAGGTGTAGGGGCGTGAACTCCTTTCATCATGTCTGAAGGACACGTGCTTCTCTATCATACTAATGCAAGTACAACATGTGGGAAGAAAAAATCTCCCCTGTAGGCAGTTTTTGGCCTGGTGCCCAGTAACTGGGTTAAGCAGCATTTGACATTCCCAGATTTGACCACCCGATAATTAGAGTTTCATCATAATGAATAATTAAGTGTCAGATCTCGTCGATTATTCGATATGGAAATGAGAACACAGGATACCTCATCTGCAGCAAGAGCGATTGGCAATAAATGAAGTTGATGAAGCGGCGTGGTTGCTTAGCGCAAGCGTTAAGGGAACATGTCGTTTACGCACACCTTCCGAATGAAACGCTGATACGACTCCCATAGGAAGTGTACACCATGTGCGTACACCGGAAAACACAAGTAATAGGTTCTCGTACGGGAATATGTTGATAGTTAATCTGGCCGTTTGCAAGCAATCTAATTCACAATGAACAGGTCTAAATATTTCGACATTTGCATGTACTATTCCATAGTACTATTCTTTAAATTCCTCCCATTTAACTCTTAGGTCTGTCAGGGGATTCATTGTGACGGGCCATATTCCCCCAAGTTACCCTATTCCTTCATTTTATTTGTATTTGTATTTCTCTTCATCACCTTCTAGGAATTGTAGGAATTTACCTTAAAATACCGGACGTGGTTTCGAAGTCGACCACGGGGACATGGACACATTGTATGTTGCCTTGCTGTCTGGTGGTGGCGCCGTTTTGTTTCTGTCGATCGTCTGCCTCCTGTACAAATGCTGTCAAAAGCATAAGGACCGTAGCAAAAATGAATGTTGCCGGTGCTGCTGTGGTGGTTGCCATGATGGGGTTTGTCAAGTCGTTGGAGGTTGTTGCGCCGGTTGTGCTGCAGGAGGGTGGGGCTGTATCGGTAGCCGTTGTGACGGAGGGGTTTGTGATTGTGGCAGTTATGACTGTAGCGGATGCGACTTTAGCCATTTCGGCGATTGTATTAATGGTTGCATCTTATGAAATTGTGATCAAAATTGTTTCCATTTAAAAGTGAATTCTGAAACGCAATTTCAGCCTCTCACACAGAGCAATGCGATTGTAAGAATAAACATGTTAATTTATGAGTTTTTAAGCCAATTCAAAGCAGTTGACAGCCCGGTCCAATTTAAATATTTTTTAAATAAAGAACCGTACTCTGAAATACATGCACACTCAGCAGCGCACCAGTTCTGCAATTTCGTGGCGAAATATAAATCCACCCTGGTGATCAAGCGAATTCCTGAGCTATTTCACACAGGACCAAAACGAGTCACCTCCCAATCGACAACACGATATCCTCCACTACAGACACGTCATCCTCAGAACGTGGGGAGTTATTCCATGCATATATTCGGCGAAGGCCTAACTCTCATCTTAACTTTTCTTGTTGGGTGCAAGTAATTTCCTTGATGGTTAATTCTGACTGTTAAAATTAGAATTACAATTATTGAATGAAATAATTCCAAACCTATGTCAAGCCCGTAGCCAAGGAGGGGGGAAATGAGGAATCAGCCAAAATCTCCTTCAAAATTTCATCTAGATTCTGTCATACGATTTAGTTCCTTCGGTTGGCTTCGGATCGAGGCTGTCTTGTCCACGGCCAAAAGATTTTATGTGGAGAAACATAATGAGGTCTCCCAACATCGAGAAGTGCTCATGAGACTTGTGGATATTGCCATGTTTCTGGAACAGCAAGATAAGGCATCATCAAATATTTCACTCTGCTGAGAGAAGTTACGGTCTCAAGTTCCAGGACGTCATGAAAAGGTATGATCAACCACAGAGAGGACATCTTGAGTACAGGAACGCCGTGATTCTTTATATCGGAAATGTGTATCCAAGACACACAGCACACTACAGCGTGGAAAAGCAACAGAGATTTCTACAAAATTCTAGTTATCAATCATTCGCAGTATTGACGGGACAGGATATGTATAAGAACGTTGCTATGAATGTTTTGTTTCTCAATCACGTGATGAAGAAACCATCGCCCCATTGCAAACGAGCTGAAGAAATATGGTGATCCATTATTAGAGAAGCTAGAATAAAAAAAACCTATGGCATTCATTGCTGGCAATCACTCTGGTGTGCAGGTGAAAATCAATTTACCCTCGAGCGTGTACTTCACTGCTGTCAGTTTGAATTTCGTTTCGCTTCAGGGAATCAACGTCATGCACAATTGAGGCCTTTTTCCTGACCTGATTGCTTTCATTAATTCTTTTCCCGGTCTACGAAACGGTTAAATATCCTAATAAGGATGCAATCATGCTGCCTAATAAATCCGAAAACTACTAGGGAGCATGAAACGAAATGAACCACAGGAGTACGCTGAATGCAATTAAGTTATCATAGAGGTGAAATTATCAAAGCAGAAACTGCTTATTTTCCCTAAGTAAGCAGTTTCTACTTTGATGATAACTGCTTCCCAGTCGTCAACAACACCCATTCTTATTTTACTCAAAGAGATTTGGTGCGGGGGCAGAACTGCAAAGATCGAAATATTTTCTATATGCTTCTTATAGATTCCGAGAGTTTGTGAACTGAAAATCCCGTGCATTCTTCTTTTCCTACTGGTATCCCATATTTGCAATGCCTGAGTATCGTTAATTCTAATTTAAAGAGAACCTAGAAGAAAGACTCCGAACCATGACTAAGAAACTGGGTAAAGAACTCTCTGACGTTCGGCTTAGCACTGGACGAGTCCACTGACATCTAAGACAAACCACAACTAGCAAAAATGTCCAACTCTTGAAAAGTGATCCCAAGTACCCGGGGTTTCTCCCTATTCATTGCATCATCCACCGTGAACAACTCACAGGCAAGCACTTCAAGTATGAAAATGTCATGGACACTGTCCTACAAATCGTAAATTTCATCCGCTCGAACGGGAAGACTCACCGACAGTTCAAAAACTTAATCGAGGAGCTTGATCTTGAAGACAAACCCGACGACGTCTCCTTCTTCTGTGTGGTAAGGTGGCCATCAACCAGCAATGTATTAACCAGGTTTGAAGGACTGCTGGGGCCAATCAAGGCATTCCTTGAAGAAAAGAAAAAGTCCTATCCAAAACTGAAGAATCCGCAGTGGTTGGCAGATCTGGCGTATCTCACTGATGTCATAAAGCATCTGCAGTCCCTGAATTTGGCACTCAAGAGACAGGGTAAGCTCATTTCTGACCTTGCTCAGATTATCTTCAACTTCCAGAATAAGCTGAAGTTTCTGCAAAGGTCCAGAGATTTTAGCCATTTTCCTCGCCTCAAGAATAAAGGAGCATTCCCCGAAATCGAAGTAAAACAGCAGAAGCTCGGGGGATACAGTAGGAACTCGCTAGGATTATTGGATGACTTTCGCGTCAGATTAGAAGACTGGAGAAAATTGAAACACTACTTTGCATTTCTGGTGAATCCATTCATGGCTGACGTGATTAACGACGGCTGTCCAATCCCTAACTCCCTGGTAGATCGGATGCACATGCTGTGGAAATGGAGCAGTTGAAACTCCAGGACGAGGGCCTAAAGATGGTGCATGAATAAGATTCTACCATCGAGTTGTGGAAACAAGTGCCAGGATCGAAGCATACACGACTCAAGAAGACAAGTGGGCGACTCATAGCATACTGCAGCAAGTCGCTCTACTCCGTGCTCAAGTTCGTGTAATCGAAGCACCGTGTGGTCCTTACAGGTCATCACCTAATGAAGCTTCGCCTTACTGCCCTGACAATTTATCAGCCCGACTTCAAGCAGCTTTCGTCCGGGTCCCACGAGGCGTCCAGCAGCAAGTAGTGGTGTTGCAGTTTGTACAAATGTTTCACTTCCGACTAGCTGAAATTCTGGAATAAAATTTGGTGAGAATGTATGCGTATTTGGAGTGTATCTTGTGACTCTTACCATAAAGATTTCGGTATGAGGCTCGTCAGGTCAGTAAGTTTGGCCATCCCTACAGTATACCGTTACAACTCCAATGTACATCGGTCGTACCGCTTCATTTTAAGCAATGACCCACTAATCGTTAAGTTCGCACTTCTTTGGACTTCGAAATACTTTAGCAAGGCCTCGTCGACGCACTCAAATCCGTAACATAATTTTTGATGGCAGAGCGTTGGGATACGAAGACAGAGGACGCAATAAAACACGACCTCGAGACTGGTGATCCCCTAAGACACCCCTTATTGCTTGCGTTTTCTAACTGAAAACGGAGTCTGCAAAGCAAGAATTGTCTGACCCAGAAATTGTGGGTAGGATTCGTGCAGGAATTCGCTCATCCAAAAAGGCGCATTATAGGCAGTCCTCCCGTGTGACTCGTTCTAGAGCTAGAACGATAGGCGATTCATCGCCTTCGACAGAAGTACCCCCAGTAGAAGGATTATCAGCTGGGCGATTAGACGATTTTCGTTGTGCACAGGTAGAAACTGATCGCATGATGTCGGATGACGAGAACGGCTTGGATCATTTGGATTAGGCAAACTTTCAATGTTCTCGAACTCTTGGGATGACTGATATTAGTAATTTCTCTTATTGTAAAGGTGTGCTCTGGCGATTTGAGGCCACCTTTCATTAATCTAGTTAATGCGGAATAAAAGGTCGATGCACAGAAGTACAAACTGCCAATTTTTATTCCTGATGATTGAAAACCCCTCGTCAATGTTTAGGTTGAAGCATGGAAGGAAATTTTGAGCCTTGAAGGATGACTTCTACTCAACTTGATGAATATAAAATTAAATTTGAGCCATAGCTTTCTTGGATGTCCTTTCCATTTACGCTTCAAACACATGAAGTAATTTTTTTTTCAGTGCAAAGAATAAGTATCTTCGGGCGTTTACGAACTTTAGTTCATACTCCAACTTTAAGAGATGCTTGGAGGGAATTTACATGCACAGGACTGCACGCTAACCAACTTGTTTATCATAACGTATGACACCCTCTGCATAATAGACATCAAGAATCCTATAGTCCTATGGCTCAGACAGGCTTAGTCATAAGCGTTGGCCTTCGCGCGAAGGCCACAAAGCTACGCCTTTCCGGGTCATACGCTAGACCATAGATCCCTATGATTCATGACAAATGTTATATTTTGATTGCAGACGATAGTGAGTGACTGCCTGACGCTAACTCTAGACAGAAATAATTGTTGGATTGCCGACTTCAGAAAATTTTCAACTTCGGGGTACGTACCCTGGTGGCACATTTCGGGGGGGGGGGAATTGATTTTGTAAGCCTAGGCCTAACCCACAGACGGACTCTTAGCCCTACGCCATTCTCTTACTCTTGAACGAAACGGAAAGAACGTTAACTGCTGCTAAGATGCATGAATAGCTCATGTAAACACATCAGTTTGGCCACGCTGATACGATTCCCATAGGAAGTGGACACTAAGTTTGCATACTGGGAAATATGAGATCTTCGTACGGGTTGATAGAATGCTTGTTAACGGCCAGAGCAACTTATAATGCTGGATGTAAGGCTCACCGGCCAACATCTGCAGACAGGGTAAGCACCCGGTTTAAGGCCAAAGTGTTTGAACTTCCGTTAAAACTCAACAAAGTTCACCATAGAAAGGAAGAAGAAAACTTTCGCTTTATGGCGTTAGAGATATGATAGCCATGCCAGTGGAACTTCGAGCATTTAACATTTCCAAGTTCCATCCACCCAATCTGGACAGGGAAAGCGTCTCATTTCTTCATGCCGGTGGAGAGAATGGATCCGTGGACGGAGCAATTGCTGCATCATTGCGAGGCCTCAAGGATGCGAGAGCAGACTATCAATTTGTCGGGAACGACAATTATTTCGAGAAGTGGATCCAGAATGGCTGGCTGCCGTTCATAGAGAGGACAGTTGCTGTTATTATAGATTCCGTTTCTTTACATTTCCGTTCTGTTGAAACTACCGAAGCAAGCGTCTCCGATATTTTACTCTGAATGCAGAAAAAGGCCAATGCCATATCCAAATAAAGTTAAGGCTATTCTATTTGACGTACTTTTAATAATGTGGGTTCTTCTCTAGAGACAGTATATTGTCGTGAAAGTGCTCCAAACTGGGCATTATATGATTCGTTTGCCTACCAACTACTGCATTCGTAAGCTCATTGGAATTGGTTGAAGCACTTTACTTCAAAGAAAGTGTGTGGTTCCATACAATGTGATATTCAAGCCGGTCGGACCGATGCTGCATGTCAATTGAAAAAGTGTGCAGAAGCACCACGGTTGATCATTGGAAGCATTACACCAAGGGATTCAAAGAAAATGTAATGTAGTGGAACTCTTCATCCTTCCTAATGAGAAAACACTCACCAGAAGACGAAGGTAATGACGCCAATAGCGACATTATTCCCCATGATCGCAAACTCTGGGGCTGACTTCAATAAACTGCTGCTATGTAAGGTCTAGGTCGGACAGTGCAACAGTTCTTGTATAGTATATGGTTCTTAACACTTTGCGTACCGCTCACGGAGATTCTCGTTTTTGAGCACTTTCGCGAGTCATTTTGCTTAACCTATGACCGAGAAAGTCATAGCCTAAAGATCGATGATGTCTCCAAGGGTAAGGCAACTGACGCTTAGGCCAGAGTGAGGGGTCGACGGGGTAGAATGTCCGTTACGCAACGTGGTAAAATGGTCTGGATATGATCAGAGAAATTTCACGCCAAAAGAAAGTAAATTCATGGACAGATAAGTTTGCATCCTTTCAATGCTATTATTGGCTTCAAGTTTACATCGGAAACCCCCGCTTCAACTGAATTGTTATCCGCATTATACGTACGACGATGTCCTTCCACCTAGCCTATGGCTTGGAAAGGCATAGCCTCGTAGGTCACGTGCGTCAGGAAACGTCAGGATTCTAGGTCAGGTAGGGCTTCTCCCCCATACTTTACCTGGGACGTTTCGTAATCACTGACTAACTTCTTTAAATCAGTCTGCGATAAAAGTTAGCCTGTCTTCACCCCCCCCCCCCGCTTTCTTAGCAAAACTAGACTGACCAGAATGTATTCCATCGTAATTAGTCGAGTTAATGTGATTAAGAATCAATGGTTACCTGACTAAACCTTCAGCCAAACAATATATAGTGGTGAGTTAGACAGGTATTACCAGAACGGCATGAGCTCTTACATCTAATCCCTCCTTACATACAAGAGCATCCTTAGGTTTGGTCCCTGGTCTTGCATTAGCATCTTCTGAAGCCCTGCCTCCCACCTTTTCAGATGGCAGTAACGGCTTTGTGCAATGTTTTCTCCTCGTTGATGCCTTGCATTTTTACTATCTTCGTTTTCACCGCATTCCTTTCCATCCAGATGTTAATTTTCCCATCTTGTGCTTCCCGTTCTTCCTCTCCAAAACCAATCCAGCTATAGTCGGGGGATCAGTTCGGCATCGATCAAATTCAGGGAGACGGACAACGATATTGCTTGAGATAGGTTCATCTCCACTCCATTGTAAGGGGGAGAGGTTGTCCCGTTACGCCCGTGAGCTGTTTAACAAATTGTCCATCTCAACCCAATAATGCCCGCGATTGGCAAAACTTTTGCTCATTTCATGATGTCCACGATCATGCTATTTTTGTGCTCTTTTGGGAAAAACTTGTGCAATGAGCAGTTTCACTAATTACGCATAACATATACACGTGAAGATTAACTGTAAGGCCGGAGACGGAACTGACGTACTCCATATCGAAGCGTGTGGTAACGACTCTCTTCGAGAAGGAAATTGAAAATTTTCGAATACCTGAAAGTCTCCTCAATCACGACACTTCCTCTCATAGGCGTCATGTTTGACGTGAGCTCGTTCCGTATACATTGTGAGTGACCTTTTTTCCTTTATCTGTGAAGGGAAAGGAAACTCCAGACTTATCTCTATTCATACGATAGGCGCGGTAGTCATCCACATGATTCACGTTCTGGCACAGGAAACGCGTTCACCACCAATCCCATGTGACATAGGGTGGTATATGTAGTGAATGGGATGGTTCATCGCGCCAGTTTCGCATGGCTCTCACGTGTCGGATGTGAATCATTCGTATTCTATACTTGCTATCCCCTGACCAACGTAATGAGCGTTTTCATGAAGCAGTCGTAGTTCCTGTCTCTTAATGACACGTGTTTGCGAGGTCGAGTTTTAATCGACTGCAACTTCTCACTTGCAACGAAGTTTCAGTCATCGAAGTGGGAAAAATAGAGCTAACGTTTGAAACTTCCGAATCTCGCTCGCAAATGAATTTAAGTTTGTTGTGTTCGGGAGAAACAAAGTCTGTGGTTCTCCTTCTAATTTGGTGGGTATCTGTGAGATCAGAAAAGCTTTAATGCCGGGCCAAACATGCCACGGTCCAACAGAAGTTTTTGTAGGAAATTCAGGTAGAGAAAAAAGTGTTTTTCAAGTAGTAGTAATGTCGCTACAACCATGGAGCAGTGCTGAGAAAGGCTGCCCTCATTAACACAAGTTCAGTCACGATTTCATTTCCATTGCTAACGGAGTTTCTTCATAGCCAAAGGATTGCAATTATTTTCTCTGATGTAAAGCGGAGGACAAGTTTGGATAAGCAAATAAGGATTATGCCTAATAGTCGTCATTGTTCGTGGTTAAGTTCATTTGATTAACCATTATGGATTTCACCAGAAAAGTTAGATTGACAGTAGAGACAATAGAAATAAGAACATGGCAAAAAGTTAGTTTTTAGAGCTTCCTTGGGGTCTTGAAAGACGACGTTCATTGAAAGGAGAGCACAATCTCAGTGAGAGTTCCAAGCAAGGAATCTCTGTAATCGGTTTACCCTTTCAGTGATCGGGGAACGATATGTTGTTTTTAGCCTACGAATCGGCTGCATGGCACTAAAAGGGTTAATCCCAATTCCTATCATTTTTCTTAATGTCTCCATCACACAACATTTTCACTGAGGGCCAGTCACTCGTTGAAAGTGACAGGAATATGCTTTCACGTTTTTACTTGATTGCTGTTACCTGTGAGAAAACCTTTTGGTTTTGTGAAAAAAATAGGCAAATGAAGTTTTCACCGATCGAATCGATGAAAAATGGAAAAAATTTTCGTTGGTTTATCTTCGGGCCAATGCTGGGGGAGTTGGCGCATTTTCGGCGAATGATCGGCAGGCCAACTCACACTTGTGAGTCACTTGTGAGTCGGTCGACCAATCATTCGCCGAAGATAGGCCAATGTGGCTGAGAAGGTTCCGAAAACCGGCGTGAGATGGAGCCAAAGTGGTCGTAGTGGGGAGTCACTCCCAGATACTACTGAGATGAGCCCCCTGTCCCTTTGAGACGGTTCCCTATGGTTTCTCACAGATCTCAGAGGAAGACAATTGAATTCCTTTTAACATTTCTCTGAAGATGCGACCTAGCTCTAGAATAAACCAGGAACTTCCGGCCCGGAGGTCCGTGGGAGGACCCTTCTTTCCACAATCGGCCACGCGACTGTAACTTTCTCAGTTTACGGGCATTGTTTTCTGTGTTCAAATACGTGTAAGGTGTGTCTAACCTCCCGAGGGAGGGCGTGCATTCCCCCGTACACCTCCCTTGCATTCCCACGTGATCCCAATCCTGGGTGCCTCATCATCCAGAAGGAATGTTGCATGGGATGTTCATGGCGATGAAAGTGTACTTGTGTGAGGTACTCAGATAAGGTCCTGCTCCTTCATCTCTATCAGATGAAGAGCAGTAAGAGGTCACAGGATACATAACGCAGTAGAAATTTTGTCTCGGTTTTTTTTCCTGTACCTTTTCACCATTATGAAAAGTCGGCCGAAGGTTGGGGCATATGCGGTTTCCCAACAATGAGCTAAAGTTGGCCCAATGAAGGGGCAACAGGACATGCCCGACTATAAGCCGGCTTAAACCAACCGTGAGCCAACCATATAGCAGCGATGGCCCAACTACTGCTTATATGCGCATCGGCGAAAAGCCATCGATGGCCCGACGAAAAATTTTTGACTGGGCAAGCTTCAACACATTGACTGGCCCACTCCAACAAATATTGTATTAGTTCTGCTGTCATTAATGACTAGGTAACGGAACATGGGCAGTCAACGTGTCAAGGATGGGACCTAGCGGTAATGCATTACTAATTATGTCCATAGAAATTCATCAGAACAATGCGATTTATATAAACAAGTACATTTGTCTCTGTTTCGCCTCCTAGGAATTGTTGGGATTCACCTTTAAAGTTTCGCATTCGACAACGTGCGACATGGAAACATTGGATGTAGCCTTGTTGTGTGGTGGTGGCGCAGTTTTGTTTCTATCGATCGTCTGCCTCCTGTACATATGCAGGCGGAAACGCATGAGCCTCGGTGATATTTGTTGTTGCTGGTGCTGTTGCGGTGGTTGCGATGATGATGCTGACAGTGATGAAGGCGGTGAGGCCGGTGGGAGCGATTGCGGCGGTTGTGCTGCTGGAGGGTGGGACTGTGGCGGTTCCTGTTGTGACGGAGGGGATGGTGACTGTGGCGGCTGTGGCGGTGACTGTGGTGATTGCGATTGTGGCGGTTGTTTGATATGAAATTTGGATCTAAACAGTTTCCAGCAAGAGTGAATACTACGGGCGCAATTTCAATTTCTTACATTCAAAGCAATGCGATTGTAAGAATCACGCTGTGAGAAACATCCTCATTTATCTACGAGTTTTTAACCCATTCTAGTCAGGTGACAGCCAGTGCTGATATTATTTTTTTAAAATAAAAAAGTCATGCTACCAAAACATACATGCTCAGGATTGCACCAGTCCTGCAATTTACATGGCGGAATATGTATCCAATGTGATCATTAATCTGAACAAAAACTACAGTAGTTTAGTAAAAAGGGCAAAACACATCATATTCCTACTGCAATAATTCTACGCAAGCTTCTGAGTATCTGATTGGAAAGAAAGTTCTCGGAATTTCTTGAATATCCAGTACAATTTTTTTCCAGAACATGCTAGAATGTTCTGCGTGTGTTTATAAGTAGGTCGTGTCCTTCGGCATACAACCGTATATTATTACAGCCCTGGTGCTCTCCAGCCATGAACCAGCCCTACCCTCTTACTAAGGAGCAAGTTCGCCTGCTTCTTCTTTATGACTTCCAAATCGAGAAGAAGGCAGCCAATTCCATCGCCGACATCAATACCGCGTTTGGCCAGGACACTGTGTCCAAGAGCACTGCCTATGATTGGTACAGTCGCTTCCAGAAAGGAAATGAAAGCCTGGAAGACCAGCCACGCACC
>CAJPEV010002062.1:0-47127 GCA_905338385.1 Darwinula stevensoni
CAACTGGTCAAACCCATCTAATACCCAGCTGGATTGGATCACTTTTTTTATGTTTCCAGACTAATTTCCAGCTGGTAAATTCAATCTCATTTCCAGCTGGAGCCCAGTTGGAAAATGTAGTTGTTTCCAGCCGGAATTTTAAACTGGGGAGGAACGAGTTACCGATTCTCATCAATGACTTTGGTAACGTATTTGCAGTAACGCGTTGCTTGTAACACGTTACTGCACAGCTCTGAAGACAATCCAAGATCCACTGAAGTCGTAAAAGGTATCTATTATCGTTTTACAATAATTATGTAATACCAAGTCTTGCACCTTCACTTTGTTTGTTGAACGAGATTGAATTTGAGGTTGAAACGTGCAGCTACAGGACGATCCCACGACGTCTCCCGTCTAACACACCGAGAATCTTCTACACGAGGTAGACGATTGAGATAATGCACTTCGATACGCTCCCTCACCCCAACCCAGTTTGGGGTAATGGATCCCATTACCAAGGGAAGGCATGAATTGAATTCAAGTGCACTGTAATCAATCTCTTGGCCTACTGTGGAATCGAAGTCCCGTCAAACTCGTCTGAAATGAGTTTCAAAGGAAAAGTCGGGCCGATGGCAAGAGCAGGTACCTCGGCTCTCGAGAATTTCCGAAATCCGATAACACGGGACCACCCTTGCTTTTTCATCGCGTCACCACTATTGGCACGACCAGGGTGGAGAGGATTCCCGCCCGTTATTCGGCTTCACTCAACTCCCAATAGATGTCCCCCGTGGAGAGATACCGAAGGGGGAATGGACGAAGGTTAGCTGGCTCTCACCCGTCTCCGAACTTCAGACAGGGTTACCACCCGTTCATAATTAGTATGGACAGTACACATTTAAGACGCTATGTCTAAACGCAGACTGGTCTAAATATGGACACTGTTTTGTCCATATTTTAAAATCGTAAATATACAGTATATATTTTCAATTAATAATGCTGAATAGTAGCTAAAGCCGCTCTTTTCCGCTTGTCAAAAGTAGTAGGCCACACTCTCACTGTCTCGATTGGCGCCTTGGCTTAAGGTGGCTGAGGGTATTTGCAGCATTGTCATGTAGACATGTATACTTCGAATATTTGTCCATATTTCCTTGCGTCCATAGTCAATATGCCCATATTTTGCCCATAAATTTCAGCCTATGGCGCTCTTGAGAGGATGAGAACGCGGTGGCCACACGTTTACGCGCTCATTTCAAATGTGAAAAATGTTAAGGACTGCTGGAGGCTCTTGGATCCTCTCGTTCCCCTAGCTGGGCGAGGAAAGGAACATGGATCATCGATTTTATGACAAATAAGAGCTTGCGAGTGAGTGGGAAGTGCGATGGGGGCGAATATGCCGGTGAAGGCAGGGCGAGGCACGTCAGAGTGAAAGCCGTCAAGTCTCGCTTCACTCTTCTTGAGTTTGTCGGGGCACTCGGGATGCATCGAAGGTTCTCATCGAGTCTCGCTGTAAGATGTGGCGTTGTGGATGCCGTGTGAAAGCATGCCGGTCGAGGAATCATGAATATCGAGAGGAAAAATTTTCCGGGCCTTGATAATACCGAGCTGGAAACGCGATCGCTGTCGCGTCCAAATGAAATGTCAAATACGAAACGATTCGCTTGATTGAAATTGTGAACCCCGTGAACTCCTCGCCTGGGCTCAGCGATAAGGCTTCCGTAGTGACTCATGTTGATGCATTTTGAACGTGACGATCCCCAGAGGAAAATAAGAAAAATAAATCCTATCCCCTTTCCCCTCGATGCCGGGGAGCCCCCCCCCCCCCCACACTATTTTTTACGTATTTTTTCATCGACGAATCGAGGATTCTCTCGAGTTCGCCTCGAAATCCCATCGAGACCACGAAGCAACGACGCTCGCCGCGCAATTGGAGCTCAGGCAACCAGACGAAAAATGTCATAGGAATGTAATGGGATTTCGTCGTTCCGAGCTGAGAGGCTGGAGATTGATTTCGAAGCCAATTTCGCAGAAATGACACATTTCATTCCGTCGTTGAGATAGAAGGATAAGCAACGAGGCATAAATTCTGCGGGATTTGGCCATGCCATACTTCCCGAAATGATTTCGAGTGAGTTTTTTTTTTCGGAGGATGCATTTATTCTCATCAATTCTCAATCCCTAGGATTGAGAATTAATTACGCTCTCCAGCTCATTGTGATTAATGATGAGCTCTGTCATCACGCCAGCCGAGAACATATCTCAACAGAATCACGACTTTTGCGATGCATGTCACCCAATGAAAAGCCAATGGACGGGAAGGTGTGAAAACCTGTATTTCAGTCAATGTAATTATGCTTGAGTTGCAAATCACATCAAACTGCTACATTGATGAAGAGCATCACGATCAAGGTTCAACTCACAAGATAACATAGGTGGATGAGGTAAAAGTTCTAATCTGGACATCGGGTTCACGTAATTTCAAGCTTTAATGATTATGGCCAAGAGACACGATGAAGTGGGATCACACTGCCATACACGTGATTGCAAGGAGAAAAAAAGTCCCAGCAGGCCTTGAAAATAAACCCTACAGATGGGTTTGTTGCTTCCACGCATTCACTTATTATTGATCCTGTGAATTTGGAGAGTTCACGCCGTGCATGTGCGTAACCTTTGTCACGTCCCGAGGCGGGTGACGATTGGAATGTGCGGTCAAGTGACTCTTGTGCCAGGCATCCTTTGAGCTTCCAAGATTCCTAAGATCTTTCGAACACATCTGCCATCACCTCTACCGGTGCCAGTACATAATTATCATCCCTTACCTCTTATCACAGAGCTTGATTCCCACTTTACAGAATCATCTCCCGATGGCAAAGATCGGCATGAACTCTCCAAACCCGCAGAAATTCATTATTGCACACAAATGGCACTCCACTTTTAGCTGTTGAATCCTGAAAAAATATAAGCCTATCCACCTTTCTGCATTGTTCCTCTTTTCCATAAGTGGGCTGTTGCAAAAGTTAGGTGGGCTAAGTTGCAATTAAAGCTGAACAAAGGAGAAAACCCTTCTGATTCATCTAATGGCACTCCAGTAGCTTAGACTCTTTCGACCTCTCTCTCAGGTTCATATATTAATATTAAAACTCGCCATAACACATTGAACAAAAATACTTACAAATCCACAACATTGAGATCAATCAAAATGCAAATGGATACAAAAACAAGGAGTGAGGGTGGGTAAGGTAGGTTCAAGGATCACGACAATAAAAAGCACCTACTGCAAGAGAAAAAAAAAAACCCAATAAAACTCAAGATTTGAGGGAACCTTCAATGAAGGTGAATTTCTAGCACTCATAGCCTTTCCCTGGGAATGACAAAACCCACAAAAGATTCAATCTCCTCTGTAACGATCCATATGCAGAATTCATTCCTGAATGAGAACAAAGAAAATCTTGGTCGAGAATGATGCATGGATTAGAAAAAAAGGGTGAAAAGGTATGAAAGCTTGGGATATTCAATGTATCTTCAGTCCCTTGGGCTCAGCCAAAAACCTGAACAGAGTGTGATTGAATATACAGAATAGATGCGAATAAGAGAAATATGTTGTGAACTCCTCTGTGGATGAGAAGTGGAATTTTAAATATTAGAGGGATCTCTGCACTATCTGGTGCATCGCTTGTGTACACACAAAGTAGCTGTGGGCATGGGAAGTAGACAATCCACCGAGGCAAAACTTCATGCTGTGAACGACATGGCAAAATAAATACGAAAAATCATGGCAAGCACTCAATGCCTGAACACATGGATCAGAGAGCAATATAAGTCAATGCATGTTTCCCTACCATCCATGAGAGAGGGCAGGGAATCGAGTACGAGAATGAATATCTTCATAGGTCCTCTTCTTAAATACTCAAGGCACTTATCTTTGGTGAAAGGAAGAACCTAGGACCACATCAAGCTGCCTTAAATAAATTAATAAACTAAAAAACCCAAAAACTAAAACAGATTCACAGGCCAGCTGTGGCTGACACGACATTCTGAGTTTTGACTGATGTCTAAGACACATTCAATAGTGAGAGAGGGAGCTAAGGTCAGCAAAGCAGAAAACTCACCCTGGGAAGAGGATGGTCCAAAAATGGTGAGGAAAAACATTAATAGGGGATTTGACTTCCCAAAAAAAAAAAGATAGAAGGAAAAACTGGTTGGAAGACAGAAGTAAAAACTCATTAAATTGCTTTCCCTGTGGTATTGACATAAGGCTAGAGAATTTGAGCTCCATCAGCACCCCTTTGGCATCGTGAAGACGTGCATTGGCGGTTTTGAATGACTAGAAGTTCCTACTTAAAAGCCTCCTGGACTGTGGAATGAATGAATGTATGGATGAATATGAGAGGTGCTGACTAGGAAGGAGGAAGCAGAGGGCTACTGCATGCATGCGATATGCATTCAAGCACCCTGGCACAACCGCAAGAAACCATGATTGTACTCAGCTAGAATCTGGGAGGGAACCGCATGGGAAAACACATGAAGTGGTCTCAGTTTTCTAGGCATCAAATCCCTAATCCCTAGGTATTAAATTCTAATGGGAACCTTTCATTCCTTTAAGGAAAGAGCATTTTATTATTGCATGGCATGCAAAAAAGAAAAATTTCCCCAGATTTTAAAGTTTCATGCCAGTGGATTTCCTTGTAGGAGAAGACTCTGCTTTCATGTCTACTCTATGCAGGAAAGAATGAAAAGAAACTTGGTCCACAACTGGTATTTATCACAGAAGAATGGTTCCTTCGCCCCAATGACACGCTCACATGCAGCGTGGTTCCTGGCTGAGATCTTTCAACAGAGCTTGCCTCATGAGACGCTTGCACACGACAGGAATGGATGACCGGACGCATTAGAAGGAAAATAGGAAAGAAGTGATGAAATGAAAAACAAAAAATATAAGAGCCTGAATGGTCCCATGCGATTCCCTACCCCATGATGCTATGCTTCTAATATACTGGCAAATTTCTTTGTCATACTCTGAAAATAACAAATTGCATCCTAAGACACGAGGACTGCGATTGTCAGTTAGCAAAGTAGATGAGCTTTTTGAAGGGGGGAAAAAAAGACAGGAGGTGGAGAGATATGGAAGAACAAGATGGAGGAGAACAAGCAAATTACATGAATCAACAATATGAAAATGCACACTTGTGCACACGAAGAAAAGCATGTAAACTGTCCTGGTTGACAGTGGGAGTGAGAATAGACATTAGAGACTACCATACATATCAGATATCTGATGAGGAGAAACATCTACCCCATACCTCACACCGGGAATGGCACCATCACTAAGAAGGGGAGAACTTTTTTGGGAATATGTCTCACCCAATGAGGTTAAAAACCAGCAAGGGTAAAAACGTGGAACAAGTGAGCTAGGAAAAAAAAAACGCGTTCTAGTTATAGGAAACTATCAAGACTAATACGTTCCAGCTTGGGCTTCTTTGGCTCGGATCCTCCTGCATCCGAAGGCCTGTGGCACTTCATGTGGGCACTTCGACTCCTCACCTTGTTGAAAATTCTGAAATTCAGTAAGTCACATGGTCAGAGGGAAACCAGGCAACAAAAGCTCTATTCACATTAGACATATACTCACTTGCCACATGTTTTACATGGGTATTCAGAAGCATGACTGGATGAAGAGCCATCACAGCCAGGAGATAAAGGTCCAGAAATGGAAAGCTGAGCATTCAAGGTCAAGGTACGTTGGGGTGGAGGCTGTGAATCTGCACATTCTGGTTGCTGCTGCTGCTGCATCTCTTGGTTCTGTAAACAGGAAACACCATCAAATACATTCAGGTCCATCATGCAGGAGTCAAGCCTGACATTCCTTCTGATATAAGCCAGTTGGATAGAATCACTTACTGTGCATCCAGCTCTCTGCCCATATTCTTGATGAGAGGCAGTCCTTGAGAAAACATTCAAAGTAGGCTTTCTTCGTTTTAGGAGTGAAAAGTACTCCTCCCTGCAAATCTTCTTCCACAGATAGTAATACTGAACACACTGAGCAACTGACTTCCCTGGTACCTTCAAGGAGAAATAAACAAATGTTTCTTCATCTTGCAATTTGATGAGCCACAGAGCAACTGGGAGACTTTGGACAAACCTGAGCAGCAATAGTTCGGAAGTCTTTATGACAGGTGCTTAGGGCTTGTTTGAATGCAGCCATCTGCTGTGGAGTCCATCGGTCAGACTCACGGTGAGCCAGCCTTGGGAGGGGATGGCTTACTGGCAGAGGGGGACAGGGCTGCAGGAGGTACAACATTGCTTGCTGAAGGGGAAGAAGAGCAAAGTCATCATCGTTAGTATCACAAGTCTAACAAGTTGCTCAAAATTCAATGTAATAGCCATCACAACTCACTCGAATGTTTCCCACACATATGCAAAGGATGTGTAGGGCATATTCAACTCCACAACCACCAGCAGGTGATGTTGCATTTGAGGCAAACTTCAGGTACCGGTCAACTGCATGTGAAAACAAAATTGCATAAACTCCATACATCTCTACAGCTCTACCTTATCAGCTCTACCTCTCTGGCAACTCAGCAAAGATTCCAATAGTTTCAGACTATTTTTGGAATTGCAAACCCAACCAAAGACTCACCTTACATCGATTTTTTCAATAACCACCTATAAGGAAAGCTTTTAAGACCAGTTACAGTGAAATACCTACTACTATGTCTAATTGAATCATTTAATTCCTCATTGCATCCTTGAATCTCTATAAAGTCATCTGTACATCAAAAGTTGAACAGTTATACATACCAAGTGCATGCTACTGATCAAATAGTTTCCCTCTGTTGAGGGCATTTTGAAGACCATACGGAAGTTAGTATGTCACTGAATTCCCATGCCCTGATTATTTTCATTACATATTTTTGGTTCTAGTGCAATAAAGCAAACTTTATTCTGCACTCACATATTTGTGCATATGAATATATATTTGCCTTTGTATCTAATTAGGATTTTTTAAGGTATGCTCTTTCATGCTCACTGTTAAAATCGAAGCAGCAAATTCCAAAAAATGTAGTTTCAAGATATGCATTATCAATGAAAAGAGGTCATAGAGATGGATGGCCCCTTCCTTTACATAAAATTTGCAACAACAAAAAAGCAAAAATTTCTGGGAAGCTGCAAAAGACCTTTAGTGAAATCCTTATTTCTGATGTCAAAAACTTTTGCAGTCCTTAACACAGTTCCTGTGTGATTCTCCCTCACCTTCCCAACGGGAACAGTGCCGTTCTTCAATGATGGGGCTCCAGAGGAGATCACCCTTCTCCTCTTCCTTGTTAACTTTCCCTGGTTCAGTGCAGCAAGGAGGGATGATTGCCTGATAGGAGCTGCCAATGTTGATATGGGGTTCAACGTCCCCCTCTACACTTGAAGAAGGTTCCATTGCCTCATCTCCCAAACAATCAATGACAGTACCTGCAAGATGAGAAGTCAGTTGCAGTGCAAGTACAGTGATTAAATGAACATTTTCATCATTGTGGATTTCCTTACTCGACTGCCTCTTCCATTGAGTCACACTTATGTGCATGGAGGCTGTAGCAACAGATGTATTTGATGAAGATAACATCGAGGAAGATACAAGTTGTCGTGAGGAATTGAGCATAGGAGGAGGGGTATATGGTTGAGGAAGAAAGCGATGGGAATTTACAGGCCGATGTCCTGATCCAGTGCATCTGGAAATGGATGTGGATGTGACTGAGGAACTGGGATATGATAGGATAGGCAGAGGGTCAAGGCTTGCTTTCAATACAGGTACTGATTGCAAGGTTGAGGCAATGCTATACAGAAGAAGAAGAAAAGAAAATACATTAAACAACACTTGTCTAATAAAATATCTCATCATGACAGACTTTTCAGTATCACCTGGAAGGACTGAGGAAGACATCATCATTGTCATAAGAGACTTCCATCTTGGGTGATGTGATGGATGACCCTAAATTGTCTTCAATCTTAACCATTGGGAGAGATAGTCCTGTTGCATCATGAAGAAGTGGATCCTGGGGCGAGAACAAATCAGATTCGCTCATGTGCTTGGAGCGGCTGTCACCCTTGAGGAGGAAGTCTGTATCATCTGGCAGGATGCTGGTACTATGGAACCGTGTGTTAGATTTTGAGTTTGAATCCATGTTGAGGATTACATCTCGAGCTGCTGTGCAATGAACAAGAAGTTCGTCCAAATCCTCAGCACTCAAGCATGATGACAGATCAGGTGCTGTGGACATCATTTGGTCAACTCCCTTGCTGTTCTCGCCACCATGGGGCTTCTCCATAGAAGACACGTTGGGCCAAGACAATGAGCTGGTAGGGGGGGGGCTGGATGGATATGAGAGGAGAGTCTCAGGCAACGAATGGGTTGACATGGGTGAAGGCGAAGGAGAAGCCAGCCTTAGGCACGGTGCCGAGACACTGCCGGGCAGAGAGGCACGAGACTTGTCATCCTTCCCCTGGGAGATCTGTCCAATTGGGGATGGAATTGGAGAAAAGTGATGGCTGCTGGAAGGGACTACAGAGGATACAGATGAAGGATGAGAATGACAGGGAGATTGCAAGGGAGAATGGGAACTCTTTGTAAGAGGAGACAAGACAGGATGGCCATCCGCTTTGGTGGTGGAAGACACCAAGCAAGCTTGAGGGAGATCACGAGGAAGGTCTGGATTTGGAAGGTCTCCATCTGTCAGCTCCAATGGGAGCAGGTTAGGGAACTGAACTGCTGCATTGGAATGTTGACCTGTGGATTCCTCAAATGCTTGCAAGAGGTCAATATTTTCTGCCTGCAACTTCTGTGCAGCAGATTCTATCAGGTCATGGTAATTGAAAAGGTGAGATGAAACTTGTTCCTGGAGGAGATTCATCAAGG
This sequence comes from Darwinula stevensoni, assembly GCA_905338385.1. Classification (NCBI taxonomy): domain Eukaryota; kingdom Metazoa; phylum Arthropoda; class Ostracoda; order Podocopida; family Darwinulidae; genus Darwinula; species Darwinula stevensoni. The sequence goes on from CAJPEV010002062.1 coordinate 8,879, forward strand.
AAGATGTGGACTCATTCTTTACTTCTGTCTGAAAATGTGGCATGTCCAAGTGACAGTCTAGGCCCTGCAGATCTTCTGAGTTCAAGACTGGGACTTCAGACAGAAGGCTTGCACTCAGCTGAGTCTGATAAAATGCATCTTCATTTGAGGTATTGGAACTAGCTTCATGTTTCCCTCTTTGGTCCCGAGATTGAGTACTTGAGAGCTGAGTGTCACATTTGGTTGCTGGGGGCTTGGAGTTGTCAGTGATATGGGATGACAATGAAAGAGTGTGAGGACCAGTTCCAGGGCTTGAGCTTGGCGATAGCTCTTCCCCAAGAACCAGGCTGAGATTTGGCACTTGCAAGTTGCTCAACTGAATGCTCAAGTCATCACCTGGATCTGAGAGGATGCGCTGAGCTCTCTTCAACAGCCGTCTCTGAAGAAGATCACTCAGGGCATTGGCACCAGGTAACTGAGTGACAGAGTCAGCCTCAGGTTTCTTCTCCATTCCTTTGGGTTGTATCTTGGGGGGGACCGAGAGAATACCATGTTGAATGGTCACCTTGTCAGACTGTTTATCAACAGGACTGCTGTGAAGTACAATGGTCCTCCCTTGCCCAGATGGAGACTTATGATGATGACCTACAATAAAACAACCAGAAGGGCAATTGGGCACAAGTTATTTCTCATATATCTCATTTGGATAATATTTTAAAAAGAGGGTCACTTACTTGGATAAGGAGGAGGAGGGGGAAGGACAGTGATAGATGTAGCAGTTGCAGCAACACCAGATGGAATAGATGTGGCCATCCGAGCTGTAACAGTGATGTTTGTAGGCATCACAGCTGTTGCAACTGTAGATGAAGCTGCTACCCCAACATTTTCACTGCTCTTACTGGCACTATTGCCATTCCCTACAGGTGCACCTATTTGGGTACTGGTGGCTGCTGCAGCTGCAGCTGCAGCAGCAGCAGCAGCAGCATTGTTTCTCTTTTGAATGATCTTCTCTTCGATCAATGCCCGAACATTGACACTTGCTGTCTGTAATGATGACCCATTTCCCTCCTTCCTTTCAGTTTTCTTGTCATCTGAAGTCTGAATAGAGAGGTTTGGGAACAATAATAGAATAAATGGCCTGACACAAAACTAGTAAGTATCTACCTTCAGCAAGACAACTTACACTTTTGCTAGTTTTCTTGAAGTATCCTCCATGCAAACGCATATGTCCATTTAGAGCTGGGATGTTTTTGAACTTTCGCTGACATATGGTACACTCTACAGGTTTTGGGTCACTCTGTGGACTGCTATGGATGAAGCTGGCATCTGACATCTTTAAGACTGTATGCTACAAAGGGAAAGGGATCATCATAGAGATTAACAAATTCATGGAGACCATGCTTAAGACTAAAATAACACCAGAACCATGATTTAGAACCCCACAGCAGGCAGAAGGAAAAATTGCCTCCTTAATTTCTTTCCAAATACATCACAGGGAGAAGTTGCTGAGAGAGCAGGCTAAAGCACTAGTAAATGGCAAGAAGAAAAATGATCTCTCATTTTCAGGAAAAACAAGGGAGTGAAGAATGAACAAGTCTTTTTCCTGATGACAAGAGGCATTCTACACCAATATTCCCTTTTTAAGGAGGGTCCCCACTAATGAAACCTCCTTGAGAGTAAGACAGAGCCTTCAGGATGTGGCCTCCTTTCGTCAAAAGAGGGAAGCCCTGGAAAGATGCCAGAATGGCACCAAGGTAGGCAGACATGTTTGTCAATACATTACATGGATATGCCAAGTGGTTCACTGTCAGAGCCGGGTGCCAACTATTGAGATTATTCAGGAACCGGCTGGCAAGGAACCAGGAATGAGATGGGAATGGGGATGAGGGGGGGGAAATGGGAAGACAGAAGACAGGGAAAATGGGGAGTTCCATTTGTGCTCCCATGGAAAATTGGCAGAGGCTCCTTAATTATCAAGGATTTTGGCATCATTTCAAAGTCACCAGACTGTCATCATCCAAGCATCAAGTCACATCACAATGTACAAAAGGGGTACACCAAAAGTGGAAGATAGTAAAGATGGATACTTAAAGATTCAGATTGAGACAATATAAAACTTGCATTCAAGATACTAGAATCCAAATAATATTTGCTAATTAATATTCATTAAAGTCTTAATTAAAGACTTCAGCCCAAATGCTAAAACCTCCTTTAGTTAATGACCTTTGACTACTCATGTCCAGTTAACTAGTCATCAATGGCAGCAGAATCAATAGCATATTAGTTGGGATGGGCAGTCAATGTGTTAAAAATCCATGGACTCTAATGGGGGGGGAGGGTAATATAGCTCTTTAGCTTAAGGGTCCCGTCATCCACCTAAATGTGGTTTCAGCACTCAGGCTTTAGATGACAGGGAGACAATACTTGTGATATGAGGCTTTAATCCAACTCAAGTCAGCAGAAATAGTGATTTCCCAGGGATATATATACTGTAAGTTAATCTTCAGAGGGTGTATCTATAGAGATAGGGATAGAGATGTGACCTTGAGGAGAAAAGATATACTTTGACAAATGCTCTAGCTGACTTTCCAGCTCATCACCAGGAGCTCTGTCACTCTCCCAGGTGTCTCAAACAATCGGAACCAACGCTTGGAGTACATCCAGACAAAGAACTGAAAAATGGAAGCTGTCGGAGCTGTACAGTTTCTCTGCAAGAATGAACAGGAGACAGGCACTGTGTCAAGTGTCAACCCATTAGCGAAGCAAACAATTAGAACCTAAGTAAAATAGGTAAGCTTAAGTGGTTTAAGAAAGGTCACTGAAGGAATGCTTGGAGACAGCCAAACAGTCCAGGTACTGATACATGAGATCATTACCTTTGCTTTACCACTGGAACCGTGCCTCTCGGAAACCAATTCTGCAGCTCTACGGGTCTGTTCCATGATCTGCTGGATGAGAGCCAACTGTTCAGCTGTCAGCCCTTCATTGCCGTCACCTGCTTGTGTCTAGACATACACACAAGTGAAGATTGACCATCATAGAATGGAATTGGCACACTGGAGCCTAGAATATTCCAAGAGATCTAAGACCGAGAGAAGCAACTGGATCTCAGAATATAGTAAAAAGATGAATGAAACTGCTTCAGGAACTCACAGCATACGATCTTTCTTGCTTGGGCCGATTCTCCTGACTGGCATGATGGTTATGATGATGATGATTATGCTGCGTAGGCGATTTGGAGTCTGCCTGATTGTGCACAGTAGTGGTGGTAGTAAGCTTCACAGAGGAAGCAGTAGCAGAGGAGGTTGACGATGTAGAAGTCACAGTAGGAGACAAGTGAACTGAATTATGCTGTTGCTGAGAGTAGGATTCCCCACCAGTCGGCGACTCTACCTTGATCTTCGCTTCAGGTGTTGAATTCGAGCACGACAGTATGACCACGCCAGCAGATGTAGGAGTCACCGGTTCCATGTTAAGGAGTGAAGTGGACGTGGGTGTGACCGGCTCCGAGAAACCGGGCGAGTCCAACGACTGTGAGAACCCAGCTTCTTGCAGGACTGCAGCGTTCACCTTGCTCCCGGTGTGATGATGCTCTGTGTGCCGGCGTAGGGAGCGAGCATCACAGTAACTTTTGTTGCACCCTTCTGCCTTGCACTCGAATGGTTTTTTGTTCATGTGTGTCAGAAGGTGTCCATTCCTATATCGAAAAAAATTCAATATGCTCAACTGATTGCTTCTGAGTTAATTAAGTAAGAAGAGATTTCATCTGCTCTTTTGCATCTGCTAATTGCACTAAACGACAATCAGTACTTGAATATCTCTATCACGGGAATTTCCTAATGGACTTTCCAATTCGACATATCTGGGAGTCTGTTTCACAGGAGGGTAGAATAACGCCTGATGAGGAAGCAAATCCCCTCCACTATACCGAGCGTGGGGGCGAGAGATACATTTTGCGCATCTTTATCCCCATTATATTTACGTTCCTCATAGAATGAGTTCTGGCATAGGCGGAACTCCCTCCTCTGCCACTCCCGCCCTCCCTCCAAGATGCTTGGAGCCGTATGAAAGTCATTTCGGGGTAAGTTCTTATGCCCGTGTCTGATACGTTGTCGCAGGATGTCCAACACAATTTGGGGGCCTCACTAACGAATCTCACATCACATACACCACATTTTCAATGCGAACAAGTGAAATTTGTAGCAATTTTCCGAAATCAACTGTTGAAGCGGAATTTGCGGGCCGGAGAAAATGAATTGGCGAGTCGGATCCGGCCCGCGGGCCGCCAGCTGGACACCCCTGGGATAGAGGACTCTTTAATGGATACCCAAGTAGCAAGGGATCATCCCTGGGACATCCCATTTGGATCCTACGTGGGACAAAATGCCATCCCATGGATGTCATAATGAAATCGTCCCGGGATATGGAAATCCCTGGAGCATTCAGAGGACATAATGTCCTCTGAATGCTCCAGGGATTTCCATATCCCGGGACGATTTCATTATGACATCCATGGGATGGCATTTTGTCCCACGTAGGATCCAAATGGGATGTCCCAGGGATGATCCCTTGCTACTTGGGGTCCTTCAGTTGGCACCAAGGACGAGGGCCTCTAAAATTTGATGCGGTATTTTCCCTTCTTTTTTGCAAGCCTTAATTTTTTATGCAAATCGGCTCAAATGCGAAATTGACGAAACCTTTACGGTTCTGCATTAATTATCACTTTAAATGTTTCAAATATATTGACCATGAACTGCACTATCCTGGTAAATAAACAGGGAATACATTTCCTTTTCTAATATGAATTCAGTCAATTTTTTGCTCAAGGTCAGCCTGTGTCGATAATCAAGATTTTTCATTACTTAAGAAAACTAAAAGGGGACCATTGCACCGTGACATGTTCTTTGGTGACCGAAAACCAACCGGCCGATTTCACTCTAGGACAGGAAGTACTTCTGGTATTAGATGAATATTTGACACCCAAAATAGACACGCCCGAATGAGACGAGTACAATGGCGCCTTACTTTTGGATATATGTCTAGTAGTTGTTGTTATGTATCGGCCTTTGCGCTTTAAAAAAAAAGAGTACTTTTTAGTGCTTTTGGTAATCTACTAAAGCAGCACTTGAGTTGAAATCCCAAACTCGTCACAGCAGGACCGACGCCCAGAGAGCTTCATGGCTATGAGTTGGAGACATCGAGGAATCATAAGCAGGGTACTCCCAAAACAAAGCCTCTTATTTTCTTCATCACAAACTACCCATGGCACAAGCTTCAAAATGCACACACAGATACTTTCAAATTTCCTGCCGTTTCTGGCAAAGTTTCGTGATTCCTATCCAAATAGCAGCGATTGAATTTATTACAAGCGAAGGAATACTACCAATAGACATTGTCGAAAAAACCTTTTACTTATTTCATGGGAGTGCAAGTGTAGATGTAAGTACTGTGCGTTATTGGGTGAGTCATATAAATAGAACAGGAAGTAACAAGAGATCGTATCGGTCGGCCATCAACAGCTATGAGAGATGAAAACACGCCTATTCCTAATGACTTTTCTCCGCTGTTCATACGATAAACCCAGCGACTCACAGTACTCACATCATCACAGGCATCATCATTGAAAAATCCTTACATGAAGATGAATGCCTCCTTCACTTACACGGAATTCAATCGCTGCTCTAAGGGCAAGAATTACAAATCTTTCTTCTTTTCTTTTCTTCTCTATATTCTCCCTTTGCCAGATTCCTTCCGACTCTCTTTAATCAAGAGAGAAGAGATATTGAAAAAAAGAAGAGAAAAATGTGGCTTGAATGCACATGAAATAATTTTATCAGGACGCCATTCCCTAACGTTCAATCCTTCAGACAAAATTGCATTCCGGAGATACACAATGGGGCGGTTCGTTAAATGAAGAGTAGCGCTACTTGAGGATTAAGCCTCGTTCATACCAACCCCATAGCACAGCAAAGAATGTTGAGGGGGCCTATGAGAAGAGCTGAGAAGGAATCCATGAGTTCTCAAGAGCTTGTGCTGTGCTATGCGGTTGACGTGAACTTGCCTTAATCCCAGCATTTCTTTCGTTTCGGGAGACGCAATATAGAGACCTTCGGATTTCCCGCTTAGCGGACGGGATACGCGTATCCGCGCTTCTCTTTGCTCTTGGTAGTTAAATCGAATGATAACACAGAGAGGGAAAGAGAGATATGTCGATGATTGCAGCGGAAACGTGTCTCCCGTTCGCTAAGTTGATTCGAAAGACTCGATAACGCATCTCCCAACGGGGTAGCGTTAAAATCCAAAAATACACTCCATGAACTATACTTAGTTAAGACCGAGTGAATTGAAGATTCCGGTAATACTGGGTCTGTTCGTTCAACGAAGAGTAGCGCCATTTAAGGATTAAACTGATTAGTGCAAGTAGTTCCTCTTATCTAACGAATAAGCCCATTGTCTCCAAGAGTAGTAGCTTCTGTATATCTCGTTTGTTGCATTCAAATGTACTCTTCAACGTAACAAGTTCTATAATTGCCCCAACTCAAGAGTAGATTACCTCCCGTTCACGAATAGGCTCCATACAGCCAAAAGTGAAGGCCTACTCATGCAAGCGATGACTGACAAGGTGCAACGTCACCGTGGGCCTCTAACGACGTGGCAGCAGGTATACGGGGCCTGTCCATGATATGGAACGTCGGCTTTCAGCACGATGGATGCTCATTCCGTTCTAAGAGAACGAATTAGTTGGGTGTCGTTTAATGAAAGTCCCCTCGAACTCACGCAGGACTTATGGACCCGGCCCGAAGTGCGGTACGCAATGTCACCGCACGATGGAAAAAGAAGCGTAGACACGCTGGTAACCTTCCCCGGCCTGGGCGGGTTCAGGCTGTCACCCGCACAAAGGGGGGGCCAACACCAAATCGACAGGTGAAGGAATTCCCATGCACTCCATGTTCATTGGTGGCCTTTCACATACAAAATGGCGTATATCCCATAGAATCGTTGTGCTCTGATGGTGATGAAAATCTCCGGTTTTTCTTTAAAAGTGCAAGAAACTGCACTTATATGCAGATCGTAATCGGAAGGGCAGCGATTCGATTATAATTACAATGACTTAACCGAAATTATTGCCCCTTTAGCAAAGTTATCTGTAACAGAAGATATTACTCCATCACATCTCGTGCTGATCTCGAAAGCCCCGAACTGAGCAAATTCATTAAACCATAAGGCGAAGACGATATACCTTTAAAACTAGGGGGGGGGGGGGAGAAAATAATAATGAAAAAAAAGTTATAGCGTCTGCGGCCATAGTCAACGTGTGAAGAGTGGCATGTGAATCTCTACGTCATAGACACCACAGACATGACATGTCCGATGGCAATCTCGTTGGAAAATTGGCACAATCCCTGGTGGTGTGCTAATGAGCTCCTTGTAGAATCCCCTTGAGATTCTGCCTCAGACAAAAAAAAGGAGCTGGAGGCGTGACCCCAGGAAAGGCAAGGATTTCTCCGGATCTAATATTCTTTCCGGACCCGGATCATTTTCCTGCAGGGTATAGTGGGTGTCCTGATTCTGAGCCCCTGTGCGGGCGTTAAACTGTCAAAGCCCGTCAAAGGGATGGCTTCAATCAGATAAGGGAAGGGAAATGCATTCAAAGAGGTCGAGATTAGATTTTCAAGGCATCGCTGAAAATCCAAAAAGAGAGGAGCAAAGGAGCACGTGAAAAGTATACGAAATAACCCTATCTAAGGGTGGAGTTGGTATTCCGGAAGGAGATCAATTATAGCAGCGTTGCACTTCTCACAGCTAAGAATTATCACAGCAATCAAGGTGCAAGAATTTCTCTTGCCATGGAAGACTATGGGCCATTAGAACGTCCCAGTTGTCCATCCTAAGCACGTTGACTAAACAGATTTATTATTTAGACTGGTTTCCTCCCAATCATCCTCTCTTTAGGAGACCCATGACTACTTTATCCTGATTCTATCGCCAGAACTTCTCCCCCAGAACAGGGAGTGGGGAAACGCGGGGGAGGGTCCAGGTTTTTCTTTTCAGCTGATTGCTGACGGGGGGGGGGAGGGGCGGAGGTTGGGGTGCGGGATGGAGACGATTCCTCTGACAACTCCCTTCTTTCGTCCCCCCTCTCCCCTTCCCTCTTAGTTTTTCCGGCACGTTAAAGTCTCCGCATTCTTGCGAAGACTCCGCGCTTTTGCGTTCAAACTTTTTTTTGCATTATTGACTTGATCTTGATCCATTTCTGGGGACCCTCCTCTCTGACCCCCCCTCTGATTACGTGCGCTGATATAAACCACAATGAAAAGAACTTAGTTTGATTAAATTTGAGACATTTTCCCGAGGAGTGCTGGATGAACACCAAGAAGCAAAAACATACAATACTCTTGGAAGACCGAAAGCAAGGGGATTTTTTTTGGAATGATATCGGGGTCAGTGCTTAAAGTGAGGGCAGGATGGCATCCCCTTTTTTCCAAAATTTTTTACTTGAGAAACTTAGACAAAGCAGCCAACGCAGACGAAACAACAAACACGAGGTAAGGCGAGCGATGGCTCAATATTTATTATTCGACCGGGGAGGAGGAGGGGGGGGGGGAAGGGAGAGAGCGGCATTATAAGGAAGTCCCAGCCGCCACCGCTGTAAAAAAAAATCCCGTTTTCGAGCAATAGACCTAGTGCTAACGTAGGCACTGGTAAGGGATATCCTGTCCTACAAATCTTACATAAGGCACTAACCAGGCTTATGATAAATGTTGCCTTCTAAGTCTTTCCAGATGAGTGTAAAGAAAAGAGACCTCTGTCCACACAACAAAAACATGGTAATTTAACCTTGTTCAAGTTCCCCATGCAAGAGCCTGTGATATCTAGATTTATCTAGATATCACATTTCACCTTTGTGAATAATTCCAACAGAAAACCAGAGATTCTAATCTATGCAACAACCCTGGGTTTAAGAGATGCACTGATCTGCTGACTGATTTGATATACATTTTAGCTACAACGAGAGGTTAAAAAACCAAGAACTTCAAATGAAAAGATATATAGATGAGCTTATCTTTAGCCAGAATAACAAGATGCAATTAAAAACCAAAAAACCAAAAGCTCAATATTGGAGTCAGGATTCAACCATTTTGCCACCCAGAAAAATCCAAACCTAGAAGTTCTCCCTGTAAGGTTGAATAAATTATCAATAAACACTTTCAAGCCTGACAATTTAAATGCGCTACGGGAGTAAGACGTCATATGACGGGTATAGGCTAGAAAGTGTTAATAGCATAATCTTCTCGGTCTCAGCACAAAGACTGTAGCATGTGGATTTATATGATTTATGTTGTAGCTCTGATGATCTGTTAGTTCAAATAATTTGACTCATTTCTTTACCAGTAAAATGAGACGATTCCATCGTTTCCCAATAGTCTTGTGGAAAGGGAGAATAAAAACAATCCTCATGAACATGTCATGCATTAACTCTGTCTCCGAGCAGCCGGTACATCGGCGCGCTCGATTTCCCATTTGGACGAGCTGCCGATAGATCGGCTTGTAAGTTTTGTTCCGCTTTACGTGCAATCCCACATTTTAAACGTATTATACAGTCAATATAAAACTAGAACTACTTCTGCAAACGAAATATCTTCAATCTGAGCGTAAATTCGTTAGGAGAAAGAAGTGCTTTCAGTGATTTACGAACCCCAATTTTGGAACAACGAGGATGACCACGCCCACTACTTCTGGTAGGCCTCGTCGTTTACCTCAGAACAAGCTAGGGCTTTTCTTCCTTTACTGATGATTTCAGGGACAATTATGGATAGGCATTTCGACAATATTCATCTACATGTCATTTGGAGCTTTTGCAGTGGATATTTATCATGGGGGGCAGTGTTGGGGCTTGGTAAGTCATGTTAGTATGAATATTTTTTCATCTCGTCTATCTTCCTACCATCCTTTCACACTGTAAAATTACTTTGTCTTTCTAAAAACCTTAATATTTTTTAGTAGAACATGAACCTACATCCATTACCCTTTACATGTATAATACCATGCATATTTCGATAACCAAGCATGCCAAAACTCATTTGCAAAAAAACACCCACCATTACACTTTCTTGTGGCCATTTTTACTCCGTCCAAACCCTGTTTTTGCTCCGGAGACAAAGAGTTAACCCTCCCAACTGAAATAAAATTCTCCAACCCTTCCATAAAAATGAATGCTAGTCTATTCCATAGATTGTAGCACCAATAGCTGGATGATGCCAGCGTACTACTGCAATGCACTGTACAGCTACTCAAATTTTCTAGTGAAACAGTTGTTTTTCAATTTATTATGCATTATTACTCTGTAGTAGCTAGGAGAATTTGGCATAGAGGGATATGTACCAGATTCATTTAACTTAAATGATATGAATCCCTTTAAACCAAAAGCAAAAAAGCTCTTCTCTATATGCATTACCTGTTCATCTTTCCAAAAATGTTTTAACTAATCGATGGGATCAATTCCATGGCAGTAGTTCAAGGTCTCATGGGGTTGTTTTTTGCATTGCATGTAACTCTAAGACAATGATGCCAACGTAAATATTACAAAAAAGTAAAAAAAAAAAAAACCTTCTGAAACACTTGGAGCTTGGCAGGGATCACAACATCAACAAAGGATCCAATTTTATTCATGTCCATTTTCTCACTGGTATTTCCAATGGAATGGTGGTACAACTGCCTGAGATAGTATTGAGCAACAGCAGCATATAATTTTCTTTGGCAAATGTGCCATCTCATGCCTAGTGTCACTCAGATGCAAGCAAAGATCTGGTCATTTCTTAAAAAACCATGATGGAGCAAACTGAGTAGCAGATCATACATGAAATGATACGTGAAAATATATAGCAAGGATAACTCACAGGTGATCTTGTCTCTTGAAGGCTTTTCCACACCTAGTACAAATATGCCTCCGTTCATCACTGTGAGTGAGCTTGTGCTTTGTGAGTGCTGAGGCATTGTTGAACAATTTCCCACATGTCTGCAAGAAAAGCAATCTCCATAAGTACCTGCTGCTAAAATTACCATCATGTGAAGAGGAATGCAGTACTGATGTTGATATATATGGCCTCTGCTTGGCAGAGCACAAGTCTTTGATGTAGCATGACTAGATTCCATCACAACTACATTCCAGGGTAGACAAGATGAAGAAATTATGGCCAGAAAGAATGGCTTCCTAAGAGTTCATCTGACAATGGACATTTTTTTGCCTTATCCTCTCACATGCTTTCTTTTGCCTGCTGATTAACCTATGCTTTTCCAAGATTTTTCACCTAATCCCAAAGGGCAAAATTTTGGCAGACATTTTGGATTGAATAAACACTTGGATTGTCTCTCTTAGGGCTGGAATCCCTGGAGACTGAGTCATAGTGTGTGTGGGCACAAACAAGAGAGAAAATAGAGAAACGTAGCTCTTCTGTGACAGTGAAACGAGCGACATAAACAGAGAGGAGACAAAAAAAGGGTAGAAAAGAGACAGGAGCTTCTATCTCCAAGCTGTCATATCAGTAAACAGATTGGCATCAGATTTGCTCCACATGCAATGACCTTGAGCATCAGCACCCATGGAATTCTTGACTCTGGTTTCTTGGCTGCACTTCATCACTCCAAGAAGAGAGAGTAAGAGAGAAAGGAGAAAGAGAAAGAGAGGGAGTAATAAGAACAAAAGCCACGCTTTTTTTCCCTCCCCAGTTGGAATTTGGCCCGAATCACTGTCACACTGAGATGAAGGAGAAAAGACACGCATAGCTGCCATTTAATATGGCTCTCTCTTGTCTTACTTGGCAAGACTGGGGTCCCTGGCGCGAAGGTGAAGTAGACTTGGGTCGGGTTTTCTTTCCAGAGGAGCAACGCTTGCTGGATTCAGCACCTGATGAGCTCTCACCACCTGTAATGGATTCCTTGTGTCTGCCTTAATGAATTCCTTTAGTCATCTCCACATGTGGAGGTCTGGAATCTTGGAACCCTACTTCCGTTTTACTTGAGGTACGGTAATGAGCTCCTGACTCACAATGACAGAAGGTGTAACTTGGACAGAAAACAAAACCTCAAACGATACGTAAGGCCTGTAGCCTTTCAAGAAAGAAGCAATAAAGAATAACATGACCTTGAAACTCCAGTACTCATTCATAGGTGTTAAAGAATGAAGTACGAGGTGTGATCAAAAAGTTCCGAGACAGCATTTTTTTTATATGACGCTTCGGTGACTCTCTGACTACTGATAGCTGTATCCTTCAAAGTAGTCCTCTTCGGCATCTACACAAATTTTCCGGCGTTTCTTCAGCCGCCGGAAGCAATGTTGACATCTTTTGGAATCACCAGCAGCGCTCGTGGCGCGTTCGTAACGCTGTTTTAAATGTTCTGAGATTTCCTTTCTTTTGCAATTTCAGCAGTTTCTGATATACCTTGCAATCCCCGAGCTTCATCAGCCACCCAACTCGCCGGATTTAGCTCCTAGTAATTTCTTTTTGTTCCCTAACCTAAAGAATGTGCTGAAATTATGGAGATTTAAGGCATTCAAAGCAAAATGGTAAACGCGACGCACGCGCTGCTGGTGACTCCAAAATATGAGTGTCAGCAATGCTTCCGGCAGCTGAAGAAACACCGGAAAATTTGCGTAGATGTCGAAGAGGACTAGTTTAAAGGATATAACCATTAGCAGTCGGAAAGAGTCACCACAGCGTCATAAAAAATGCAGTCTCGGAACTTTTTGATCACGCCTCGTATATGCCATACTTTGAAACTCTGAGAATGTCCGCAGACATGCCATAACCAGACACCAATAGGAAATTGCAAAATATATATATATGGAGGTATAAACATAGGATGTCCATCCGCAGCAGATCCCTAGCCTAAGTGGACTGAAACAACTGAAGAACTGCGAAGAAGCCACAAAAAAAAGAGAAAGAAAGCGAAATTAGCCTGAAGTGCCACCAGGCCGTGCAGGAGTCTCGTCAGGGGCACGACCCTGCCATCAGCTTGTGGTGCAACTTGACCCTTTTCGACATCTCCGCACTAGGAATGAAAAAGATTAAGAAGAGGAACAGTTTCTGCCCGAACAGAGAGCAGATGAGGGCGTCCACAGCTTAAGTCTCTCACATTCACCACAAAATCACAAATCATTAGCTGATTAAGGTTCGCACCTATGCTACTCATTAGCAGCCAGTGCATTGTGTTCTATGAATGTGGAGATGGCGATGCTCAGGTAACCAACATCCCACTCGATGTTGCGCAGTAAGAAGTTTTTCCTAGTCCTATAAAAAAGTAATGAAATCCCAAAGCTGGCTAATCAAGACAACCGACTCCAAATATATATTATTTTATATTCCATATATATTATTTTATTTATTTTATTATATATAGATATATAGAGCGCCATCTCCCCCTAATGCTTTTGGATGAAGCACCACTCCATTTTCGACTTTAACCATATGGAATCTGCGAAATGATTTATTACGAAACCATTCCCATACATCGGTGGGAACGGATGATAGCAGCTGGTAGAGATCCTGAAAATTCCCTTTCATGGAATGATTCATCCGTGTGAGTGAAGGTCCAATGGTTGCTCGCATGCCTCACGTAACCCGTTTCCGGTCTTCTCCCGTAGGTTTCAGGTTCCTTCCGTTGAGAGCGGAATGAAATCACTAGATTTTTCCTCTATCTTCTTCTAAAATGTATTTACAGTTTTTGACAGATTTGCCATTCGTTTCGACGAAAAACTTTCGGTGATTGCGACAGGATGCCGGTTCTCCTCGTTCCGATTTCATGACCTGAACCGGCCCCTATCACGCTTGAGATGTGCGACGTCTCGTGCATCCCTCCCCCCCTTCTCCCCCTCCAGCAGATATCACATGGATAACTAAAACAATGTGCCCGTAACCTTGAGCCGGGTTTCACGACGCTTTCATATTTTTAACATCATCATAAGAGGATCGTTAAGGGGAGTCGAAGCGGGAAATCATAGCTATGCTACGGATGTTAGGATCTGTAACTCGACGAGGGATTCGAGAATCCTTGCCTTTTAATCCTTGTGAGAGCATTGACAAAGATGGAGCAAGAGAATGAAATTCCCATCGATAAGCCAAACCAAACCATTCTGCGAATGCGAGGATGAATCGGAAAAGCAACATAGGCTACCGCTATGAACGAGGGTGAACGTCCGCAGGAGAAAAAGCCCCGAAGGGAAGAAGGCAGAAGGAAGGGATCCTCCATGGGCTTCCCTCCCGACTAAACCGTTCCAGAGGGAAAGGATGGCGAAAACCGCTACTGATTTCTTATTTCCCTCTTTTTCCTGTCTGTGCAGCAAGTGAGTGCGTATGTGATTTAAAGTGGAGTGCTGTGAGAAGAATGAAGTACCGTTCTCTTTCCACTCTTCTCTTCCTCCTTCTACGAGTGTGCTTCCTCGAAGCAGGCAGGCTCCTGTCGGAAATCCCAGACCGCCCCGTGCATGCACGTCCTACAATTTCATGTACAAATCTATCCATTTTCCCAGAAATTTGGGAGAGGGATATGGGAGAAGATATGAAGATCGGTCCTTCCCGAACGGGTTACGAATCCATCACTCTTCGTTGCACTAATGAGAGCATGGAGGTGAGAGTTTGGAACAAAAGAGACGAGAAGGACTTAACACACACTCGACTGGACAGACTGGGCCTTTTCCCATTGCCAGGTGCTGATGAAGACGGAGGCGGAGTTTTTCGGTGTTATCTACACCAGGGGTAGCTATCACGACAAGAAATCGCCTTGCTTCCTCGACCCGGACGGAGGAAAGGAATTTCTCCTTCGTATCCCTTTTCATGATTGTCACACGAAGAAGGTCTGGAGTATTTATTTCCCAATCAAGGTGATCGAGAAAGGACAAGGAAAGAAATTGGAAATCCAAATCGGTCCCTCGTAGGTGAACGGGAGCTGGGAGAACACGGTGATACTTCAACATGATGATCTCCTCATCTTCCCCGGGGATGGTGCTTTCACCCTTATCTGTCATCGTTATGCGGATGTGTGAGTACTGGGGGGGAGAAAGAAGAAAAAAAAGGGTAGAGGTAGCAGAGCGTGGTTTCGATCCACGGACCTCTGGGTTATGGGCCCAGCACGCTTCCACTGCGCCACTCTGCTCCTGGTGAGGGAATAGAGCTGCGAAGGGAGTATAGAAAAAACACAGGGGCGGGAGGAGAAGGGATAGGGAATGCGCATGTGCCTTGCGCATTTCATCCGCCTAGCGTGACAGCCACACCGACGGTTTGCCTTTCTATGGCCCCACAGGCCCAACTGTGTTCTCACAACCAACTCGTAACAGCACTCTGAATGCCCCTTCTCGTACGAAGAAGCGTTTGCGTTTAGTAGATGAAATAGATATGATAATGACGAGAGGTTGACACCCCGGAATTCCCTGTAAAGACTTCAACAGTAACGGCGAACCAAACCTTTTATTGTGACGGTATTCCCTTTGCGGACGTGCCGTTCCTGTGCAGGTAAAGGCCAAGATGGTAGTAAAGCGGATCGTCTATTAGAATGACCGCAGATTCTTCGAGTTCTTTCTTTTGCAATAAGAAGAGTAGGACGCATCGAAGCACTTAAAGCATCTGAAGCCGAGAATAAGAGACTGAAATCAACAGTAGAAAGTCGAAGTGGGGTGGAGGGGAGGGACCTATCGTAGAAAATCAGATTCATCCATCTTTTACATTTTAACACTTTCAGCCCCATAACCTTCCATATGACGTCCTATCACCATAGCACCATGACATCACCGGGGTTGAAAGTGTAAAGACCGTTTCACATTTTGCGTCTCTTGTGTACCACCCGTGCGATATAGAAAGGAATGTAGGAAGCTCAAGATTTTCATGTTTGCATGTTTTGCATTCGTAGCTGCGTCTCGATCGGTGCCGATAGTATGCCAATGCGCCCAGTCACGTAGGTATGACAGCATTTCGACGCACTCGGGCGAGCTTTCGCTCCTAAAACTTCTCCTTCGTGTGCATGCGTGCGGACGTCCCGAATTGAACTGACCCCAATTCCACACGCAAGCCTTGGGTTTTGCGAAAACCCTTGCATGTAAGTGGAAATGCGTGTGCTTGAGTTTGCCTGCCTTCCTATCCAAGCAGTGACGCAAAGGACGCGGGAGGTGGGGTTTCGAAGCGCGATGACGTCACTGGTATACGCTCTCCTTGGCTGACGGATTAATTATCCTTTCTCTCATCTCTTTCGTCTCGGTCAAAGTTTATTTTATTGCATCAGAGGGCTGAAACAAATTTATGATCTTGCTTCGGAGGTGATCTATTGCATGAGATTGCTCGCTTTGGAGACGAATCCAAATCCCATGGATATCCAATGTAATGGGAGTATGAAGGAGAAGCAAAACCTGTGAAGTTGACGTAATAATGCGCAGTAAATGATGGAGAACGGTGAACTTCCGTTCTGTAGAGAAATTCCTTCGATCCCTTGTGTCTTTATTGGTCATCAATAATGCAGCCCTGGTGATTTGAATGTGCTATGTATGGGGTATACCTGTCGCACCACGGATTTGGAGAAATGACGAGGTTACTGTATTTAGGTTTACTTCCAGATATTTAGTCACAGCATCCTGCTACCTGACATCTTCCTCTCGGGAAAATCTAATACACATCACTGGTAGCTTAGGTTGAAATACAGGGTGTCCGAAAATGATTTGTGCATTTAAAAAAATCTATTTCTCGTACAGTAATAGAGATAGATATGAATGGCTTTCACCAATGCATGAAGCACAGTCTGAAGTTTTTATTATTCACAAATTTTCCTCCGTAAACTTCAACATGGACACCGTTAGTCGCACGTAAAATGTCCAGCCGATATTCAATATCACGCCAGGTATTTCTCAATGTCGGCAGTAACTGTGGCGAGTGCATCACAGATTCGGCACCTGAGTTCAGTAATATGACACTTAGTTCTGAAGACGACGCCCTTGACGTACCCCCATGAAAGGAAATCAAGGGGGGGTGATGTAAGGTGATCGCGGCGGCCAAGGGATAGAACAACCTCTTACGATCCAGCGACCTGGAAATTTCTAGTCCAGAAATGTTGGAAGACCTGCAATCAGTTATCCTCTTCCAGAAACATTTCTGGACCGGAAATATAACAATACAACCGATAAGTTCGTATTACAATGTCACCAACCTGTATCTGCGCTAGGACGCGAAGCATCGTAGCATCTAGCACCCAGCAAGGTGCTCTGAATCTCACTTAACAAGAAAATTAGGAAAAACTAGCTTGGTATGGATAGCTATTGGTAGGCGAGCTTGTGAACCCCTTTCATGGACAGATATTTTCGCATATGCGAACGAAAAAATTATGTTTGTTTCCTTTTTCCACCGCTTTCATTTTGAGAAATTCCACTCGATACAATATACAGGGTGTCCCAAAAGGTATGGAAACATTAAAAAAATTAATATATCTCTAAATTATGCATAAAATAAAATGATTAAAATAGTAAAATGAAGTGCAACATTTTTCAACCTGCTATTGCAAGCCATACTGCTATGGGCACCATTTGTGATTCTGTAGATGTCTAAGCGATGTTCGAGCTACACCTTTTGCAGAGTGTTAGGCATAACTATCAGGACAGCTCGGACGATTCTGTTCTTTGGATCCTGATCGATAGTCTACTTTTCTCCAGTAAGCGAAGTCCTTGACCTAGCCCACAAGAAAAAGTCCTCTAGGGTTAGTTCAAGTGATCTTGATGGCCATGGAATGAGCCTGCTTTGTCCAGTCCACAGTTTTCTTTTCCATGCCTTAGCTTGCTCAAATGTGGCTTTGCAACATCTTAGAAAATTAAACTTTTATTGTGCTTGAACCCATCCCTCTTGGGATAAAAAAAAAAAATTATTATGGGGCTATGTCAAGGACATTGTCGACTTTTCTTAAGTAAGCAATCTTCAATCTGATCTGAAGAACAGAACTGATGCGGCTATCCAGACAGTTATACATGACACTGCGTAGGTTGTGGTAAGAGCTTGAACATCGTTTTCACGCCTACAGAGCCACTAATAGTGCCCATGTGGAATTGAATAACAGGTTGAAAAATGTTTTAGCTGCACTTTATTTTACAGTTTTCATAATTTTATTTGAGGCATAATTTAGTGAGATATTCATTTTTGAAATGTTTCCCTACCTTTTGAGACACCCTGTATATATTTATATATATCCCCTCATTTAGGGGGGAGATGTTTTCAATGATATATATTTGCTTCAGTCAAACGGAGAGACATGGAAAGCTGAAACTTGGCATGGACGTGCCTACTGAGACACTCAGTTCAGGAAAAAGATTTTCAGATGCATGCCCTGGGGGCATATTTTTCTTTGGTGGCGTTTTCAAATTTTTTTTTGTCCTACTGAATTGTGCAGAAATAGAATACTGAAACTGGGCACACCAATACCTGAGGTGATGGTGAGTTCAGAAAAAATTCACCTCAGAGGGTATGCACCTCAAGTTTTGAGGTGTATACCCTCAGGGCACAGCTTTTGAATGCGTCGGCTTTTCTAAAGATATTTTTGCACCAGCAAAAAGAGCAAACGAATAAGGCTGAAACTTGATACATATGTGGTTCTCCAAGTACTGATTTGAGTAAAAAAAAAAAAAAAAAACTTTTAGGTAAAACCTGAGGGCAAATTATTTGCGAGTTGGTTTGTCCGAAGGGCAAACAAACTTTTTTTTCACTTCTCACCCGATTTTGTCCCGTAATTATCACTACTTTACTTATTGCAGGTGTTGCCTGAACAGGTCTTATGCTTACATATCTCTTCCAAAATGGCTTTCCTACAGGCCCCATGGGCGACAGGTAACATTTTCACAGTCACCAGTAGATGAGGCGGGTGTAATATAGAGGAAGACTTACCAGGGCACCGAGAGGGTCAAAGCTTTTCTGGGAAAAATACTTTCCACTGCCCACAAAAGGGTTAACATAAACGGAACTGAATCTGTAAAAACTTGTCAGTGTCAATAGGGAAACTTCTCTAGTAAACAGCATCTCTTCCTTCCAGTTATCGCTAATCTCATCTACCTTGTAGTAATGAGGGGAAACGTTTAAAAATCGTTAAATTCCAGTAGGTCTATCTATTCTTGGAGAACCATATTTGATTCGTACCTTTTCTTATCTAGGATGGAGTTGGAGATGGAAGCACAGATAAGTTTGGCAGATGCAGACCCATCTGCTCCTCCCTTGCCGAAACACACAAAATCCACAGTTACCAAGATGCATGAGGTCACTTTCACACCAGACGACGTCCGACCTCGGAGAAAGCAACGCAAGGAAAACACTAAAGAAGAACTTTGATGCTTTCCTTGTGCTGGCTGGGGATGGCCATTGAGTCAGAATGAGAATCGATTGAAATTCAAAAACAAATAAAATCATTAGACAGCTTAAGTACCTGTATGGCTTGCCAACCATTTATTCCAATAGAATCTCTATGTTTGCTTCCTCATTATTCGATTTACAAATGATACATCCAGAAGGGAGAAGGGGAATGAGGGAAGGAAGCGGGGAAGGGAGAAAGGAAAGGATGAACAAGCACAGTGGAACTACTCCGCTCATCAAACACTGTATAGAAATGAAGGAACCTGATCAGTATGACATGTTTTTGAACAACTGCCAGCTTTGTGTACTGACTGAACCATGAAAAGTCTTATCATGAAACTAGCAAAGCAACCATGAAGCAAGTGTAAAAAAAAATTCCAAAGAAGCCAATTCATCAATTAGGGTGCATTGCACTCTGAGAAGGCAACTCATGATCAAATCATTGGCTCCTCTACTCATAGCTGTGAGTGATGGGATGCTGAAATGTGAAAAAAAAAACAACAGTGGGGGAAAAATGGGATGCAGAGGATAAAAAGGGCAGGGGTAAGAGTCTGCTCATTGGAGGAAGCTCATGAACATGGGACCATGCTGCAGGTTGAGAGATTCCCTCTCATTCATGGAATGAGTCCCACCATTTCTTCATGCCATATGATCTTGTATCAAGAACATGTGGATCAATGAATAAATGAAGTGTTGTAAGGAAAAAAAACCAGTGGAATTCTCACTTGAACATAACAAACACAACGGGAGAAGAAAACTGGAGCGAGAGAGAAGAAAGGAGAAGAAAAAAGAACTGTCTCCTTGTCTCTCCCTCATATCACAATATGGGATGTGTGAACATTTCCATTCTTTCTTTCTTCCTATTATCACACGGACTTCCCATGAGAGGAGAAGGAAGAGTCGATTACACGTCCACACACTGGGAAAGCCCTGGGGAGGGGGAAAGGGAGAGGAAGGGTGAATGGCAAACGCATTTCACTCCTGCAGCACAGCATTTTGGAATCACATTCCATCATCACATGTGGTGAAAGGAGACCTCCTCCTCCATCAATCAATTATTGTGGAGGGCTGCCCCAAAGGTGAAGTTCAACTGAGGCTGATGATTGGAGGAAGGGTAGGTGGAAGAGGCAGTCACGCCACCCATGGACGTCACTTTACCAGAGTCCCCCTTGATCAGCTGGCTGTGGGTCTGGCGCGTCTTCGACACCGGGGGGCGGAGATAATCATGATTTGCCAAGCGCACAACATCAATTCGGTCCTCTTTCCTATACTGCAAGCATGATCGCACAAAGTCCTGTTTGAAGAGAAAGCAAGGGACAGGGAATATAAGTCCTTCTGTAACACCAGTTTACTGGGCTTCTAAATAGAACCCTGTCAGAGATCCTCACCTTGGCTTCATTGCTCACAGTTGGCTTGGAAGGGAATTGCACCTCGGTTGCTTTCAGGATGGTGTTCTCTTCCAGGATTGTTGCCTGGCTCTGATTATGCCCAAATGGCTGAAAAACAGGAGAAAAGTGATATATGGATGCAACAAAGTGAAATAGCTTAAAAAGAAATGAAGAGGAATGGGTTGTACACCTTTTTCCCATAGAGACACTGATAAAAGATGACACCAAGGCTCCAGACATCCACTTTGGAGGAGATTTTGGGGGGATTTTTGCCAACAACAAAGCACTCTGGTGGGAGGTACCAATATGTCCCAGCACCTTGAGAGGTGAGATCCATCCCATGATCGGGATTATACACATCGTCGTCCATCACTTTGCTCAACCCAAAGTCTGTGATCTTAATTTCACCACACACTTGCCCTTCTGTCAGCAAGATGTTTCCTAGAAACAAATGTGATGGTAATGGAACAATGCAGTAATGATTGAAATAAATGAAGCTTAAAATTTTCATGATGATTTGTGAAACCTGATGATATCCTTTTGACTCTTACCTGGCTTGAGGTCATAATGGATCACAGGAGGCTTGATCTCATTCAGGTATTTGAGAGCAGAGGCAACTTGCATGATGATGGACCGAGCCTCTCTCTCAGGGATGGATTTGTGCTGCTTCAAGTAGAAGTCCAGGTCATGCCCAGAGCAATATTCCAGCACCGTGCAGAAGGAATTGGCATCAATCTCAAACACGTCATAGAGTCGGACAATGCGAGGATGCTCCAACCCCTTGTGGATCTTGTATTCCCGCAGGGCATGCCTACACCCCAAAGCATTTTTCTCATCATCCAGATGGGAAAACCCAGGGACCTTCATTATCTCATATACAGGGTGATTCATAAGTCTTAATACATAAACAGAATGATGTAACTCAGAAGTACCTGTTTAAATTTAAGTGATCACACTCACCTGAAAACACCAGACTTAACAATTTGAGCCCTGGCTATTTGAATACACTCTGCAGGGGTCATAGTATTAAATTTAAATTCATTTTTTTATTTTACAGACTAAACTAATGTAGTTCTGGTCTTTCTGAGGCCAAAAATTCAAAATTTTCAAAAGAACATTTTTTCTCTCTTTCTTTTCATGTTTAAGAAGGTACTCTGTTGTAGTAGTCGCATGCTTCACTGCAAGAAAGCAGCATGGAAGAGATTATGTCCCTTGGAGTTGACTGCATACACCAAAAGTATTGAGTTGTGTACCATGGCTAAAAAACCATAATTGCCAAAAATTTTGCCATCCACTATAGTGGACACCATGCATGAAAGGGTTAATAGAACTGGAAGAGAAGAATCAATATCTCAGTTTCATGTGGACATTCAGATGATCATTTGAAATTATTTGGGCATTCCCAAGTTTCCACAATTCAAATACACTGCTCAACGATTGAAGTGGATCACTTAGGTAGGTCATGAGTTTATCGTGCTATGGAAACTTAGAGTTTTTTGCAAGTATTTATTACAGAATATTCTTTAGAGATACAAACACAAAAAGAATTACTCAGTTTGGCCTTTTAGGTTACCAAAAGAATAACTTTTTCCAACTCCTGTCAATAAGGCACATCAGCCGCCAACTTTATTTTCTTGGTTGCACGGAGAATTTCAAGAAATATTGCAATCTTAGTACCTTGTCGGACCCCCTCTTGCCGAATCACAGCATCACATCGCCTTCTCATGCTGCTAATTACATTTTGGATGGCCTCCTGAGGTATAGCATCCCATTCTTGAAGAAGTGCTCTACTCAAGTCGTTTATGGACTGTGGTTCGTGGGGGCGGTTGTCGAGACGTCTTTGGAGCAAATCCCAGATATGCTCGATTGGGTTGAGATCAGGAGACAGTGCTGGCCAGTTCATCCTATGCAAACCCGCTTCATCCAAGAAATTGTTTACTATCCTGGCTCTGTGAGGACGTGCGTTGTCATCCACTAGCAAAAAATTTGAACCTACTCTTTCAGCAAACGGTGCCACAATAGGACGAAGGATATCATTCAGATATCGTTGAGCTGTTACAGTCACATTTGTGAACACTACTAGCTCTGTGCGGCCATCAAAGCAAACGCCACCCCAGACTGTTACTGAGCCTCCACCATGCATGTGTCGTGGGACCATAAGAGCAGGATTATATCGCATACCTTGCTCTCTCCAGACTCGATAGCGTCCACTGTCATGCCGAAGAACAAATTTTGACTCATCACAAAACAAGCAGTTTTGCCAACGATCAAGTTCCCAATTCAAGTGTTCTCTGGCCCACGTTAAACGAGCTGCACGATGCCGCCCAGTCAGCGGTGGATGACGGGCAGGTCTTCTTGACCTGAGACCACCTTCATGAAGTCTTCTACGAATGGTTTGGGTCGATACTTGCAACCCCGTCGCTCTGTAAAACTGTCCTTGTAAAGATCTTGCCGTGGTAGATCGGTCTCGGTTGGCTGTCAAAATCAAGTATCGGTCTTGGGCTGGGGTAGTTCTTCTTTGTCTGCCTCCACCATGTCTGAACTGTACAGTACCCGTCTCTAGGTAGCGGTTCCAAGCTCTCGACACAACACTCTGCGATACATTTAAAGCATAAGCAACTCTTCTTTGTGATAGGCCCGTTGCTAGTAAACCAACAGCACGACCCAACTGCTCAACATCTAGGCACTGGAGAGACATCCCTGAGCACTGACATGAAGTTCTGAGCCATGGGCAAAACAAGGATACTGAATGCACACACTGGATAAGTCAAAATGCTAACTATGAGTGTCCTTCGTTATTCAAGGTGAACAGATTTTGTGAAAGTTTCCCTTATCCCTTTAAGGCAAGGGCCAAAACATTGTTTCATAATACGCCTAAGAAGATCGGGCTAAGATTTCAATAGGAGTTAGACTCATAGCTTACATGGAAGAAAAGTAAATAAGGATAATAATAGTGATCCACTTCAAATGTTGACCAGTGTATTTGCAAAGTCACCTGTGATAGGTCTAATAGAGTTCTTCAAGATTATTGGTGCAAGAAGCAGGGGGATTCTTTGACTGATGCATTTGGTTCAGATCCCCTTACAGTACTTGCATAATTTTCTACTGAGAACATTGGAGATGGAGGTAGCAATGTTGGATGGAGGCAAAAAATGCTCTATTTTGCTGCAATAGTGAGGTCCATTGCTGTCTCTGTATCCTCCCACTGAATAATGTAATCATCTCAGGGCTCAAGACACAGACTAATTTTTTCAATAGCTCTTTTGGGCTTTTTATAAACCCAAACAAACTTCAGGGAAGAAGTGATATACATGGATCAAATGAGCAGCATTTGTTCTATGGTTGGTCTGAAAAAGTGCAAGTCAACCTATTTTTGAGAATGATGGATTAGAAAATAATCACAGCCAAAACTTTTCCTAACTCCACTTGACCCATTATTCCCCATAAAAAGATTGACTCTCCACTCACTCTTTGGCCTTTGACACTGAATCAGAGAGAGAATTATAGGACTCCACCAACTGCACCGTTGCAATGGTGGATCACACCAGAATGATGACACCTAGGCCAGAAGGGCATAAGAAAATCTGACTTGTACAACATGACTTGGGTTGGTCCCCAGACCAACCTGAGTACAGTATACGTCTAGGAAGGCTATGGCACAAGAATGCATGCTAGCAGATGCAGGGGCCTGGGCAGGGCATGTGACATGGCCATTTCAGATTGCCAAGGCTTGTAATGTGCAATGGATTTGCAACACTTACTGTGCAAAATGGGGTGCATGCCCTGTCAAGAAAAACTGGATTAGAGTTTATCCATGTTAAAATATACATGGCTCTAATAGTAACCTTGCCTAAGGGGCATGGAGACAAATTTAAATGTTAAGCTGAAGTGTTACCAAACAAGGGACAGACTCCTCCATCTATTGGAGGTTTTTCAAATGTCTGAAGCAGTAAAACAAATGACAATTAAGATTTTTGGACTGACCTGCCATAATACACACCCCCACCCTAAGAAAAAAAAAGCCAAGATGGGGGTCTATTGGTAGACCTGAGAAGACATTGGTAAAACCCTCCGCATAATGAAAAGCATGGCATATTTAATCTGGGTCTGGCATACTCAGACTCACCCTCATCCTGTTGCTATAGGGAACATAAAGCTAACCCCCAAACCTCATTTGTTTGGGGACAAAGATATTAAAATCATGCTGCTTCTCTACACCCAGTAGGCTTTTAACACAAAGCTGATAATATTTCGGGAACTTACTTCAGTGTCGGTGGTAGAGCCCTTCTTCAGTCTTTCATTGTTAGATTTTTGGCTAGGTGTCTTCTTCTTCTTGATGAAAGTTTCTTTTTCAGGCTTATGGGATAGGACTCCTCCAGCTAGGCCAGTCAAATGATAAAGTCTACCTTCCTGTTTCACTAGCCCACGTGCAAGAGCTCGTTTGGCAGAGACTCGCAACAGATAAGCCAAACTTGCACCTTCACAGGCAGACACTGAATAACTTTGAAGCACATATCTTTCAACACTTTTTAAGGAAGATCCTTCTTCTCCAGCCAATTCCCGGAGTGACTTCACAAAGATTTTGGTCAAATCAGCTCCCTTGGAGAGCTCTAGCTGCCGTGTGTGATGACCAGGATCTTTGTATGAACTTCTACCCTGATTAAAGACCTTCAAGACAACTCCATCTGCCACTGCTTTCTCCAGTTGATCTTCAATGATCTTTGGATCAATTGAATGATGCTGGCGGATAGCATTGATGAGACGCTCAATGGACGTCCTCTGTTTCTGCTGTTTAACTTTCTGGATGGCTTCAAGCAGCCAGTGGTGCCATGTCTCTTGAGAGAAACTATCTTCCCACATGATCAATCTCCAATGGAGTGCTCACTTCAAAAATTGCACATCATCAATTCTCAGCAAACCTAGGTTCAGCTGCTTTCTTCCACAGGCCCAGGATTTGTACTGTAACGCAAGTGTTCGAACATCTCCAGCACTGTAAGCTCCCATTGATTATGTGTTTATATAGCTATTGGTACCAAGGAAAGGCATTAAAGAAAACCACACACATTATGCCCAGGTCAATCATAGCATTAACCTATGTCTACTCCATGATTCCGCAGTAGTCTATTCCTAAAAGTTCAAGGCCCAATGACATATGCCAAAGATTAGGTATAAATCATAACGAAACATTGAGCTTGGTAGGCTGAAAAAGAATGAAATCATTCTGGAGCTTTCAATGAGACTTGTTTAGTGCACTTTCAGAAACCATCAAATCTGCTAGAGTGAGACAATGAGGAGTGCACACCACCAGCACCAGACAGATCAAACAGAAGGGCTAACTTACATGCCAAACCATTTCATACCATGGGTGAACATTCACAAGTCTAAGCCTACAGCTCCTTTCATTCCAGCTCAATACCTGACTCCAACACCCATTTGGACCTAGTCCTAGCCTACGGTTTCTCCAATGCATGCCTGTGGAAGTCAAGCGATGAGATGTCGAACTCGCAGAAAAACCAATGGACCGCGAAACTACTACTAAGCCAGGCTAAAGTTATTGCATGTCACCAAGGTGAACAAGAGCCTTAGACTGAACTAAGTTTAGTTTTAGTTTTTATTTATAGTTTATGAACAGAGGCCTTCGCCGAAGGCTCGAAAACTGGGGAATGAGTGATCCAATTACCATTCCTAAAGCAAGATTTTTCCGATCGAGTTCCACACCTTTTCCACTGGTTCCGATGCACACAGATTGGAAAAGCCATTAGCTAGGTTAGGTCTACGGTATCGTAGCCTCGCCCAATTCCGGGCTATTATGATAGCCTATGGGACTATTCGTATCCCTAATTTGCAGGCAAAGCTGTCTGGCCGCATTGCCTTTCAAAAGTTCGTCATAGCCAAAGTTAGCTAGACCTGTGGTAAGAGCACGGCTTCGAGCTTAGGCTTACGCTTCGGCCTAAGGCCCTAGGCCTCATTTCAACGATTATCCATCCATGGACACCCGGCTGCCAGACAAGATGGCTACCATTCCCGTTCTGATAAGGTGCAGGGGCATCGTTGACATCCCATTCCCGACAGAACTACAGGGCTCGCAGGGCCCTCAGTTTCCGAATTGTATGAACCACCCATGACGAACCACAGTGGAACTGTTACGTAAATGCGGCGATTACGCAGTGGAGATTTTTCTCGCTTCGGAGTCATGTCCCCGTCGAGCCGAGCAGGGAAAAACGTATTGTCATTGGTTAATGAACGGGGAAGGGGGTGGAGTCTTCAACCGGACGCAAAACCCGACCCCGCACACGCATTCGCATTCCGTCGTCGTAACGGCGCAGCTGTCGGTGTGTATGTGTGTGGAAGAGAAAGAAGGACCGGATGTGATCGATTTCTGCATCTGCGCCACAATGGAACACAACGAAACAGTAAAGCTCCAACGTACTATGAGCCTTCTTTCTTACGCGATGACCAGTTTCCATTCCCAGTTCGGCAACAGGAAGGCCTTGCAGGGTAAAGCCTCTACCCTTACATGACTGGGCAACATTCAGTCCAATCGACGAAACGAGTGAAGAGGAAATTGCGTTGTAGTCGGAGAATTACGCCACTGTGGTCCTTACGTGGCCGTTCTGGCTGTGCCCCTAGGGGATACCTGGCGAAAGAAGAGACCCTCACAACGTGAACCCAATATGCCCATCCTACGCGATCGCCGCGGGGGGAAAGCAATATGGGTTCCACCCTCCCATGTCCTCCATCATGAAATCCAGACATATGACTCCTTGATGAGATCTCATTGAGGAAGTCATGTCGAATGGGAGATTATGCTGATGAGCCTCTCATCTCATCTTATGATAGAATAAAAATTCGATAAGGTTTCTCATTGCTGTTCCAGAACTTACCTACACTTGGAATCTAAAGGCAAAACCATGTTGGTCTCATTGAACTCATGACTGTGAGGCATCCGGTTCCACATCAACCCTTTTCCTTGGACAATCCATTCAGTCATCCATTTTCATCACAGCCCAACCCAACTTGAGGTAATTAGGAAGATAAAAATCGACCCCCAGGACCGAATTTTCACTATAATTGTTGTAGGGGACCTCAAGAGAGGGCCTTGAAGCCGATTGCTGGCTCTCAGGTCACACCTGGGGCCATGATCCGAGGTCAAAAGTCACGATTTGCATGCTTCTTTTGGATAATCTGTATTTCCCCAACCCTTGGTCGCAGAAACGTCAAATTTGCACCATTTTTTCTTGGAACATACCGCGCTAAATGTGCAGGTGCGTAAGTCCCTACACCCCTGACTTTATTAACCATTCGAGGAGCAAGTTTTCTTAAACCTTTCGGAAGTATGAACTCACCGGTGCGTTCATACTCCTTAGAGGGTTAACACTAGAAGTACCAAATGTACCTAGAAGTACCGGATCGGTCATTTTGACCGCTATATTAAAAATTGTATAAAATCATTATTCTGTAGCATTTAAGTTCTTTTTTAAGTTGTTCATGTACAACAGTGCTAAATTTTAAGGGAAAAAAAGAGTCTGTTCTAAAGTTTTAATATGTTGAATGTTGAATAGGACATTTGGCAATGTGCAGGGTGGCTGAAAAAAAAAACCTGGACCCCTGTCTTTCAGAATTTTTTACTTTTTAATTTTTTCAAGATTGATAAGCTATATTTATTGCATGCAAGCTTCCACCTATTTCAGGTTTTCCATTAAAATTTGGCTACGTTTGGATGATGGATTATGAAGAAATTAAAATTTTCCGAGTTGCACTCGGAATTTCCACTGCTCCGAAAGCACAACGAGTTGGAGCACAACGCGTACTTTTGTCAATACGCCATGGCAACTGAGTGTCAATCCTGTTTTCTGGCCCTATGGCGTCACCTACTCCAAATATCACATAATAAACTAGGAAAATTAGATCAAGGTTGAATTCAAGACTCCCAATAAGGGTTAAAATCGAGAATAGCTCACGTATTGTTAGAGACACGCTCACGGAGTTTCATCATTTTCCCCAGATTTGATGTACTGGAATAGTTTTCTTAACTATTGCTCCTGAAAATTTTTCCCCAATGCCTACTTCGAAGAAAGACAAAGCAGCCATTGAAGAGCAAAGGAGGAAAAAATGCTAGGGTAAAGAAAATAGGGGGAGAGTTCCCTGATACAAACAATAGCGTCTCCAGCCTCAATTTGCTTATGCAAAAGATTGATCAAACAGGGAGCAGTGATCGCAAGCTCCCAACGATCAGTAAATCGCACAATTGATCATTGGAGAAACGGATCGTAAAGTGTTGAAAGTCAAGGAGACGTCTTTGAATATTTGCGAAGATCTTAATCTCTGGGGTAATTCAGTTCTGAGCAGTGATAATTCAGAGTGCTTTCCGGAGGAATTTAATTTCTCCACAATCCTTCATCCAAACGAAACTAAATCTTACTTGAAAACCAGAAATAGATGGAAGTGTGCCTTCAACAAATTAGGCTGTTCAACCTTTAAGAATAATAAATTAAAATTTTTTTAAATTTTGAAGGGTTCCAGGTTTTCTTGAGCCACCCTGTATATTACTTCGTAGAGTCTAGGTGTTTTTGGAATCAACATAAGTATGATACTCTGCACGTGTGCACAGCACTTGCCACACCCTGCTTTCTCCCACATGGCACAGCCGTCAAGCGTCTTGTTCCCCTCACCACGATCATAGTAGTATTCATTATTATTATTTAGGCCTTTCTCATTTTCATTTCTAGATTCAGCTTCAGATAAGTCATGTAATAGCTGTAAGTACTACAGTGTAGTTTCACGTTGTTTTCTTGGTCTATTCATTTCCACTGCGCACAATTTCACAGCAGATACACAGACACAGATACAGCAGATAAGTTGCAGGAAAAATTTACCTCAACTTGTCCGAAAAAGTGTCCTACTGCAGCACATACAAGACGTATGTGTAGCTTTGAAGTTCAGCTTCAAGAAAAAACAGTTTCACAGCAAGTCAGTCACGTGATAACAGCAGGTCGATCGCAAGATTGCAGCATGTCGGTCACGTGATCACAGCAGGTCGAACGCGCGAAAATGGTAGGTCAGACGCAGACTCACAGTAGCTTAGATAGTTACTCACAAAGCCAAATACATTGGCTTCTCTATAGCGGTCAAAATGACCGCTCCGGTACTTCTAGGTATAACGTGTTATATCTCCGTTGATTTTGCAACCCTGGGTCAACTGCTGCATCATGATGAGCACTTAGATATAGGAAAAGTAAAAAATGTACATGCCCATAATTGCCAAACGAGCGGAGTAAGTTGCATTTAAAAACAGCTAGCGGTCAATATGACCGCTCCGGTACTTCTAGTGTTAAGCATCCAAAGCATCTGTGTGTGCACCATCGTTGTCCCGACATAAGATAATGCGTCCCCAGATTCTATGGGACATTTTTCTTACCATTGCAGGGGTGATGGTTCTGAGAGTTCCACGGACTGCATCCATCAGTTCATTTGTCGTCAGGTAGCGTCTCTTGGACACAATTTCCTTGACGTATCCCCACAATTAATTATCACATGTGCTGAGGTCAGGGATTCTTGCTGGCCATTTCAGTGGTGCTGGAGATGTCGGAGACCCACAAAAAAGAACAATTATTTGGGGTATAGGGACTCGAGGCCCACCCTGTAGATAATAAATATATGCATGTAACTGTCGTTCTCGAGACGCCTTGGCGCCATAACTGAGAATTTTTTCGGCGTAGATTCCCGTTTTTCCTCACTCATTCCTCATAGAAATTTTCTATCGACAAAAGCAGTTCTCCAGTTTTTGGAGGCCATCTTATGGCGGAGTTGCGAAACCTTTTCCCCTCGAAGCTCGATGATCCACCTGAAAATGCCACCTTTTTGGAAATGACGTGAGCTTGACGGGCATTGCTAAAAAATGAGGCTGAATTTTAAGAGTTCCTCTGATAATTTTTTAAGAAGTCCCTTAACCAGCTTCGTATCAATTTTAATGAGAATTAGTCATCTTTCCTCGAAACCTATCGCTTTTTACGCGGCCTTTGCTGAAAATGCTGGTCATTTCTTACATTCTGGGTTGATTTTCCCCTCTCACCGGCCAAGAAAGCAGGAATTGTTTGCACCTATTCCATAGAGGGATGTTTCAAGAATCCAATGACACCAAGATTGCTTAATGTCTCCAAGGGGATAGAGAACGCAGGGCTGTGATTGCCTATTTGCATGAAATCTTGTATCTTTGCGCGCAGCTCTTACTTGTTAGACCTCCCTCCCGCCTCTCTCATGTTCTTTCGCCTGCCCAGGTGTCGTATGATATTTTTCCCCTTGTAATATTTCCCCCCATCTCCCTTAATGGAAATGAAAGGAGTTCGTTTTAAAAAGTAGAATTGTAAGTTTGTTGATTGCCAAAAGAGAATATAATCTTTATTGTCAGAAACTGATCAAACGAAATCATAGCAGAACATCCTCCTGCAAAGGACGATGTTTATTCCTCCCTGCATTTATGTCAGCTGCCTTCATTTGCCTGTTACCTCCGGGGACTTGAATCTTTGATGTGGCTTTGAAGATCGCCCTGAGGAGTCAACACTGGCTTAAACGTTAGCGAGGTAGATAGAGGCGTAAAAGGAACACTAAAAGGCACGGAAGAAATAGCTGCCGAGGAACGAGCTGAAGTTCCTTCATTTCCATTAATGTACGGGGGAAAAATATCATACAACACCGGCACCCTGCCCCAAGGACGCACTTCCCTCTCAACTGCTTCCCTCCCGTTCTTTCCTCTCTTCGCCAGTTTCACTGGCTCCTGGCACTGACTCTTCCTCTGAGGAAAGAAGAGCCGCCGTTCAACCGGTGGGAGGCTAAGGAGCATGAAGCATTTCTGTGATTCGTGTATTGTCTGTATCTATCTTTGTGCGGGCGGTACACAGTCTAAGGCTCCAAGGGTAACGATGTTCGTTAGATGAGTGTTATTCCATATTATGATAAATGGAATATGTGATGATCGCAAAGGGGTAATTCCATGTCAGATCACCCAATTTTCCCATGATTTATTGACCCTTCATCAAGACATTGTCAATGTTTGCTGAAATGTCACCTCTGTGATACGCAAACGGTGTTATAAAATGTACGAGAATTTAATAAGCAATTGACATTCCCGTTTACATCCCAAGCAGCATGTTACATAAATATGATATAAAAGTTACACCCAAATACCATGTTTATATTAATTGTGAATTTAATTTAATTTAATTTTACATTGATTTTAATTTTTTGTCCGTGTTATCATCATGTGAAGTTTTGCAATAAGTAAACCACCAGTTTCTAAAGGAATTAATGCCGCCATGCATATACGATTCGCCTCTACGTCTTGGAGCTCTAGAGCATTCAGAAGAGTACACAAGAGTACTAAGATAAGCCGCTGCTCCCCTCTTCCGCACCCAACACCGAACCCAGGGGGCGTAAACAGAACTCAACAGGTACTGTATGTCATGAAATATACAGGGTGGACCAAAAAAATGTTACAAGTTTTGATAATGTGTCATTTTGTTTCTAATAAAGATAAAAATGCGAAAAACGCTTTTAAATGATTAGAAAACTCACAAGTTTCATGCGCTTATAATGTGTGTTCAAACTGTCCTCCATTTCGTAGGCAAGAGCGAACTCTGATGGCGAAGTTTTCAACTACCACCTGAAGATTATCATGTGTAACACCTGAAATGACGCGTGTGATCTCCTTTATATAGCCCCAGAGAAAATAATCCAGAGGGCATTTCTCTGGGGCTATATGAAGGAGAAGATCTTGGAAGAAAAAACTTGCAACGATTCTTGACCTAAAGGATGCAGCGACACGCGTCATTTCAGGTGCTAGTTGAAAACTTCGTCATCAGAGTTCGCTCTTCGTCTACAAAATGGAGGAGGACCAGTGGCGTAGCAACCACCCAAGCAGCCCCCGCAGTTGCAGGGGGCCCAGACCCAGTGGGGGCCCAAAATTTTCATCAAACATGTGAAATTTTCCGTAATGTAAACAAATATATGCAAAAAGGGGAAAAATAGCATAAAGAAGTAAATGGTCATCGCCCACGGGGGGGGGGGGGGCCTGGCTGATTCCAGCCAGGGCCCTCCCCCCACTGCAATACCGTCAGATTATCAACCCATCCTAGTCGAGTTTAGACTTGTTAACTTATCTTTGGATAAGGCAACTCTCCTATCGATAGGTCACAGCATTTCGAGTTAATATGATGCAAGATCTGCACCCTTGCCTTGTAGGCCTTAACGCGCGAGGCTATAAGGCTATGCCATTCTAGGCCAAAGGCTTGGCCATCACAACTTTGTGCACACTTTTAAAAGACACATCCTGTATGAACATACATAAAAGTGTCGTAACCGGGAAAATAGTGTAACTTGCTGTTAACTTCGGTGGTGAGCACCATTATTAAGTAGTTGAGCTCATCTCATCAAAATTTATATAGACCGTAAATTACAGAACTTTGAGTTATTTCTCCCCTGTAATTGTTTGTAATGAGTAGCAAGACTAGTGGTGCTGCAAAGAGGAAAAAACGACGGCAAGCTCTGCTTGCCGTCGTTTTTTCTCGAGAGCTACAAAAAAGTGAAGAATATTGATAATTTTTTTTGCTGGAGGAGCTTCAAGCTCTGATAATACTGCTATTTTCGAAACCGATCCCCAAGAATCGCAAGGTGAAGCCACTGAGAATAGTCTCCTGGGGGAAGAGGACGCTACTGACGATCCTAGAGTCGCCTTGGAAGATTATTGCATCGTTTCACGAACAGGACAGACGCTCCTGAACTGGAAATCGACGTGGCTCTAGCAGATGTAAGCTAACCAGCGCATGCTGCATCTAAAGACTCGTTCGGTGCTCTTTCGCGCGAGAGACACCGAACCTACAGAGGAAACTTTCCAACAGATGTACAGTAGTCACCTCCAAGATGAAGAGATTTGTTCTGGAGCAAGAACCATGCCGATCGAAGGGGCCCTACCCTAGGGATAAAATTCAAGACCGCTCATTCTCAGAATCATATTACAGTACCGCAGCGAAATTGGGGCTGTCCATCCCAGTAACCTGACTGTGTTATTTCCGAAAACCGGACGCCGTATACTGTGAGCCCTGTTGGCTGTTTGCTGACAGAAAGGACTCAAAATACCATTCTGCCTGGTCTACGGGCATACGTGACTGGCGTGAACTTTCGCAAAAATTAAGGACCATGCTAAATCAGCTGCACACCCCTCAATTTGCATGACCTATGTCCAATGGAAGCAGAATGGCACAATTGACGAAGCAGCCGAACATCAAGTACAGCGTCAAAAATCCTGAAAACAAGTGTTCGAGCGCTTAATTCAAATTTCGATAAAATTACCTCGGCTACGAATGCCCAAGCGTTTCGTGGCAATGAAGAAAAAAATAGGTGAAGCGTACAACGGGAATTTCCTCTCTCGGGTGGAGCTCTTGGCTGAGTTAGATCCTGTGATGAGGAGCTTCTTCACAGACCAAGTGGGAAAATTAATTATCTGAGTCCTTAAATCCAAAGCGAGTTTATTGAGCTTCTCGCAAATAATTTGGAAACAGAGCTACTGCGTGATATGAAAAGTGCGCCATTTTTCTCTATCATTATGGATACGATACATTTCAAAAAGTCCTCAATGGTTCGGGCGTCCACGTCGCGAAGATGGACCCCAGTGATGCGGAAGGCCGTAGTATCTCAGGTCCAACCATGTTATAGGGGCTTCCGTTGAGGGTGACCAAGACGAACCAAATCCAGCATGAATTCGGCTCGGGTACTCCATACTGGCTCAGTCGTCGCCCAGGATAATCAGGACTGCGATAGTCACTGGGCGCCCAGGGTGACTATTGATAAGTTGGCTACTGGGGCCGGGCACTCCGATGTCTCTGGGTGCGTCGGACCCCGTCATGCTACATCCAAACCTATCGGTCGGCTTGCCACCGGCCATAGCGTACTCACGGCACGATGCCCCAAGGGCAGACCAGGAGCGGAATCGAACGGTAAACGACCTTGGCAACGGACTCTGAACATCGGGACTTGGAACGTGCTAACACTCGGCGGTACGGAGCCTGAACTCGTGGAGGAGACGACTAGATATAGTTGGCCTAGCCTCAACCAAGAGGAAAGGCACCGGTTCCATTTCCCTAGACCACGGATGGACCCTCTACTGGAGCGGAGTCGACTCGACCGCGTTTGCTCAGGCTGGAGTAGGGATACTCATTAGTCCCCAACTGGCCGAAAGCGTCATCGAATGGAACCCAGTCAGCGAGCGTGTCGCTCTGATCCGCCTCAGACTGGAGCAAGTCGAAGTCTTGGCCGTCGTTCAGGTCTACGGGCCGAACAGCGAGCCTGATTACGATGCGTTTTTGGAGGAGGTGGAGGGAACCTTAGAAAGGGTTCCGAACGCGACCGCGTTGTGCTGTTGGGGGACTTCAATGCACGAGTTGGGAGAGACGATGCTACATGGAGTGGTGTGATCGGTCGATTTGGGGAAGCCACTCCGAACGGGAGTGGCAGAAAGTTGCTGGACTTCTGTGCAGGCAATGGCCTGACCATCACCAACACCTTCCAGCACAAAGACATCCACAAGTTTACCTGGCACAGGGGGTCTGATAGTCGGACTGGTACTGTGTGCCAGCAATCGCTGATCGATTGCGTGATCGTTTCGGCGGACTTGTGAGGCCTTGTGACGGATACGAGGGTGTGGCGTGGGGTAGAACTGAGCACCGATCATCATCTAGTGGTCAGCAAACTTCGGATACGAGCGAATCTCAGAACGAGGCAGAGAACCGCACGCGTTGAAAGACGAGTGAGGTGGGAAGCCCTTCGCGATGAGGGAACTCGTAACGAATTTGCGAGGAAGATCGGCGAGAAGTACTCCCAACTGCCTCCCCAGACGTCAGATATAGAGACCGAATGGACTCTATTTCGGTCTGGTGTTTCGGCGGCGGCAGCAAGAGTGTGTGGAAAGAAGCGCATCGGAGTGGCTCACGGTAACGTCAAGCGAACACCAGCGTGGACACCAGCGGTGCGGGAGGCTGTCATTGCCAAGAGGGTAGCCTACCGGGCGTACATGTCCAGTAGGTCTGATTCTTCTAGGGCGTGCTATACCGAGGCGCGACGAACTGCTTTTCGTGTTGTGGCCAAAGCGAAACAGGAGGCATGGAAGGAATTCGGCGATCAAATGGAATCAGACAACCGCACTGCCATCAAGGTGTTCTGGCAAACCATCCGAAGGTTACGGCAAGGCAGGCAACATACGCTTCGGGTCATCAAAGACAGAAACGGGGAGGTGTTGGCTGCCGAGGCGGATATACTTGGGAGGTGGAAGGAACACTTTGAAGAGCTCTTAAACCCACCAACAGTGGACACTGACCTACCCGACCTGGAGCCTCACAGTGCGGAGACTAGTCTCACCNAGGCTCGGCATCCCACCAGCTGAGCTTGAGTCTGTTGCCCAGGATCGAGATCACTGGAGGACGCTCCTGGGAATGCTCGAACCGCGACTCCATTAAGTTGGGAAAAGCGGCCAAGAAAATGTATGTATGTATGTATGTATGATCTTTCTTGATGATGAAATGAAAATTCTCATAGACCTTGACTTTCATCGATGGAATCGTTGGGTCTCGAAGGAATTGAATGGGAACTCGTTTTTTTTTTTTAATTATTCATATCATACGAATGGTTGAAACAAATACATAAATAAGCGAAGTAGGCTTAGTGCAGTGCCTGTTCTTGCTCCAAGCACACCGCCATCCGCCGAATCTACGCATGCACATCTAGGGATGCTGCTGGAAGGCAGCATGGCTCCCCCAACTGAGCGTCTTGCCAGTGGAGCTTCTACGTCTTGCCCCATGTGTAGGACGAGGAAAGTTGGACTGGGAGTTGCATAACAAGTCTTGTACCGTGTGCTGTTCAGTTATATGCTGCTGCGCATCGCAGTGACGGTAGTCGAGAGCACGATTCGAATCAGGGGTGCAATGCGTCAATGGTCTTTCAAGTTTCAGAATCCAATTGGGGAATGACGTTTTTGTCGGCTTAGTCCCCTGCCAGATGATGCCATTGCACAGTGGGCCAGCGTTGCGCAAAAATCATTTTCGTCACTTGAAGTGAAAGTCAGATATAGTGACCGTCATTGATGGAAAACGATTGAAGAGGTAATAACTTATTCAGGTGATACTTATTCTCGTCACTAGATGGCGCTCTTGTAGATAAAATGTCTGCGTACATTTTGATGGTCGGTGTTACGTTTTAATGAAGTCACTGAGCAAGATGGCTGAAGCTGCCAATAAGTTTAAACTGGTATTATGAAATCACGAGAAGTGGATGTTATCGTGATGATCAACTTACTACCTTACCACAGTTATCATACAACATTAAACTGAACTCTGCAGAATGACTTCATAATTTGAACATATAGTAATTTTTCCGGTAGAAAAATGAGAGGTTTTACTCAAGCTAAAGACTAACATTTTTCCTAAAAGTAATGGGACGATCATAATAGTTTCTATTCCGTTCTGTTGTGATCCTTCCATTACTTGTAGAAAGAATAAGTTAGTATTTAGCTTAAGTAAAACCTCGAATTTTTCTGCCGGAGAAATTATTAAAAGTTTAAGGGCCGTATTCACGTCACTCCCTTAGCTAAGGGATCCCTTAAGAGTTAGGGGACCCCTAGCTAAGGGTTCCCTAAGAGATGATGCATGGAAAGGCTGGAAAATAAGGGTCCCCTAGAGGTACCGTATTCACGTTATTCCCTTAGCTAGGGAATCCCCAAACGCACCCCTTAGAGATATAAGAAATTGGAAAGAAGTTAGGAGAGCCTTCAGTCGCCCTTAGCAGACTCCTGCGAGTTCGTCGCACTCTTTCAGAGAGCAGAAATGCCTCTTCAGTTCTCTTCTCGAGTTTTTGCCTTTGTTACTGAAAACGGTTTCGAAGAATTATTTTACCTGTTTAGCAGATCCCTTTACACTTCTTATTCGTAGATTCAGGGTTACTTGAAAGAATTCATTTGGCAAGAGTTCCTCAGTGGAGTTAACTTTGCAAATCGTTTTCTTCTCAGTTTCTAACAGGTAATTCTCATATACTGTCGAACTTGGTTATAACGACCTCGGCTATAACGAAACCTCGGTTATAACGACGAAAGCGCCAGGTCCCGGCATAGAGCCCATAAGGCACGTTGCATTTTACCTCGGTTATAGCGAACTCGGTTATAACGAAACCTCGGTTATAACGAAGTCCATTGAAGGTCCCACAAACGAAATCGACTACGTTTATGTCCCTAATCCGTCATTCTTAACTGAAATTTTCGTTACCGTTGGCGAGCCATAACTTTATATTTCCTGGATTCGGCATTCCTTGAGAGTCATTTGGCTGTGGCTGGAGCAATGTTAGGGAGGGATAATCCCCAGTAACTAAGATCACCTAATCTTCAGTCGCCATTTGCATTTCTCGTTGACAACATGGCCAATGGAAAACGAAACAGGCAAGCCTTCGCGATTGAAAGGAAAGTGTGCTTGATTAATTTAATAGAAAG